>ML819563.1:0-13867 GCA_009831015.1 Picea engelmannii
ATATATTATTGTCATTCTATGGATTTAATATTTAATCTTTTATCTGTGAACTTTTTAATCAATTTTAAACCGAAGCTTTAAAAAGGGTCACATTCGTTTTTACTTAAAAGGATCAAGGCTTTGTAAAAATTATGTGGCAATTTGAAAGTTCGTGAGTAAGTAAATCTACGACTCTCACTTCTAATTATATATATATATGGTCAATATAATAGCTATTACAAAATTGGGAAAATATTTTAATGTTGTAATATGTCATTGTATCATCAATTCATGCGTAGAATATAATATGATTGCAGAGATTGATCTTGTGAATGTACCAATAATAAATAAAATATTCAAGTGTTATTATCTAAGAGGTGATCAATTCATGTGTGGAATATGATCGGAGAGATTGATCTTGTGAATGTATCGTAACAAAAGGTTCAAGTATTATTATCTAAGAGGTTACAAGTATAAGTGGTTGTATATTTATAAAATAAAATATTAAGTCTTATTATCTAAGAGGTGATCAATTCATGTGTGGAATATGATTGGAGAGATTGATCTTGTGAATGTATCATAGCAAAAGGTTCAAGTATTATTATCTAAGAGGTTACAAGTATAAGTGAACGCATATTTATAAAATAATGGATGTTATAATGATCAGTTGAGGTGGTCCCTAATGTTGAACCTTAATCATTGTAGACACGGATGATCATTGTTTCATTTCTAAAAATTAGGTAATCCAAAATATGTATTGGTTTGTTCAAATTTTATTATTAATATATATTTTGGATTAATTTAGACAAATTTGATTACTGAATATTACTTAAATTTCACTTAATATTATGTGCTTGAAGACAAACAAATATAAAGTTTTCTTTTATGAATAAAATAATAAAACTTTGCATTTTGAAATCTTACCCATTAAACTATACAACTTATATTTTATAAGTGTGTATAATGTATAATAATATAATAATGTATAAATAAGATATAAATTATAATATTAAAAAAACAAATCTTTTTTTTAATCATGAGAATTGGTAACTTGTTCTAGGTTTAAGATCAAATCATGTAGTTGTCACTATAATTTAAAAGTATATCTAATAGCTCACAAGCCAAATATATCAGTAACTTGTGACTTAGTAAAGGCCAAGGCTTCACTAGACATATTAGAGTGGACTTCTAAAGGGGATGTCTATCCTTCTAACATTATCACAATAGATGCTAGTTTCATCAAGAATTTAAACCTAAATGAGAAGAATGTAAAACCTAAACTAAAAAATAATACTTAAAAAACATAAATATAATCTAGAGAAGTGATACATTGTGTTTGATATGACATGACATTGCATCTTAGTGATATATCACACTTATCATATAGTAAGATGACTATTGGGTTGACATTAAAAGGATCAATCATTAACATAAAGGGTTATTGGGTTGACATTAATCTTAATATGACATGACATTGCATTTTATTGATATATCACTCATATCATATAGTAAGATGGCTATTGGGTTGACATTAAAAGGATCAATCATTAACATAAAGGGTTATTGGGTTGACATTAAAAGGATTAATCATTGACATAAAGGGTTATTAATTTCACGTGATAATTTTAGGTTGGTTGAGCAATAGCACTAAATAACTAGTATTGAATAATGTTTAGTGAAACATTCATTTGATTATTATGAATATGTAAGTCTTCAATGAAAAAAAAAAAATAAAAAAAATTGTAAAGATATGAATTATGAATTTTTAATTTGTTTTATTGTAAATTTTTAATAATTAAAGTTTTATTTTTTAAGTTTAATTGAATTCATTTTTTAAATTTAAATAATTTGTTATTTATTGTAATTTTTTAATTAATTAATTTAAATTTTATTTCTACATGAAAACCATTTTGAAATTATTTTATAATTTTTTTTTACATAAAAATATATTTATAAAAATATTAAATTTATATTATTTAAAACTTTATAAAATATTTTAATAAATATTTATAAAAACATTGAATTTATATTATTTAAAACTTTATAAAATATTTTAATGACTTTATTGTTTTTACTACCTATCAAACCCGTTAACCACATCCCATAATTTATAAAAATTACTCTAAGTGCCCTTTGACCACATCCCATAATTTATAAAAATTACTCTAAGTGCCATCGAAAGCTGGGGCTTTATTTTCTTTAGTCATAAGCGTCTTCCACTTTCTCCAACAAACCTTTGTAAAAGTATTTTCAAAATTGATTTGGAATCGAGTCCAAAATTTAGTCCTCTTTATACCTTCCGGAAATAAGTGATTTGAAGAAGTTTTATGCTTCCTCTCTAATTTTTTTGTTTTTTTTAAAAGTCATGTTAGTTCACGAGTTGTTTAGGAGATATTATGTGAATACAAGATAAAAAGTAGATTGAGATTTGAGCGTATTCCTGGTTTTTGTTTCACTTTGAATGTGTTTTGAGCAGGCCGCAACCCTTTGCGTAATGAAATGTATCTAACTTTGAGATTATGAATAAAACATGGAACACCTTTGTCTTTGCATATTATGGATTCTAGTATGATGTATGTATGATGTATGCATGTTATGTATTTTTCTATGCAACACTCATGTGTATGTTATGAATGAATGTGGAATGATTGCATGGTTTTTAGTTGGATGTCCTTTATATGTATTATTCCTTTATGATTTACATGAAACTTACACTCTACATGCTTCTGATGGTGTCTTGGGTGAGACCTTCTTAATTTTATGAAGATTGAATATGCCAACGCCTATGGGTTATTTGTTGGTAAAGCCTTTTGAATGTTAGGTCTAAAACTCCATGCCAACAATTGGTTCCATTGTTTTGACTTGAAGGTTTTGTGCTACATGTTAAGGGAAGGACATGACATGGAAACCTTTTAAGAAGGAGATAGAATAATGGATCTATGAGAAGGGGGATGAGCTTGCATGATGAGAGACCAATAATCTGTATATTCACCTTGAGCGGTGGAGACAAAGGTACATATATTCATTTATGCATGAAATTTTCTTTGATGAGTTTTCTTGTTTATTGCATGAATGGATAAAGAGACAAATATATGTCAACTCTATATGGAGAGCCTAAGAACCATTGCTTTGGGACCAAGACACGGTCAATAGGGTGATATCTATGGATAATAAGTGGGCCAGAGCCATCAATTTATGGTTTGATAATGTGAAAGAAGGGTATATTGTTGAGTTTCCTATTGAATGCAACACATCTTTCAGTAGTGTTGAAAGAAAGTTTGCAACCGACCTTAGAAGGAGATTGTTGGAGGAAATCCCTCTATGGATCAACATGTTATTTGTAGAGAAGGGGATGATGCACATGGAGCCCAATATGATGGAAAAGTAAACCCCCCGTGAAGAAGGGGGGGGGGGTGTTGATGGAAAGATGGGGGAAGACAATGAGATGAGGTGAGAGAGAAGAGATATGAAAGAAGAGATGAGCTAAGGATGCAAGTTGAGTAGAGAAGCAAAGAAAATGAAGCAAGGGGTGATGAACGAGTAGTAAGATCTAAGATGGAGACAATAGAAACCATGCCAGAAGGGTGTGTGGGAGAAAGATCTGTGCCAAAGAGAATCCCAAAAGAAGAGAGGTTGTCGAAGAGACACAACATTAGGAAAGAGGTATCAAGAGAAGATATTAGAAGTAGTGGGAGTAGGATTGAAGAAAATGAGGTCAGATCCCCTTGGCTAGTGAGAGATGTAGTCCCATTAGAGGAAGATGGGCACAAAGTAGTAGCACTAACACAACATAAAATAATGGAGTCCTCCAAGAAGGAGTAGAGACCTTGGCAATTATGAGGAGGCTTGTGGAGCTAGAGATAGGGAGATATTTTAGATCCATCACCGAAAAAGATGAGAGAGTATGGATGAACCCCCTCTTTGAACCTCCCCCCTTGTGCAATTTTCATCAAGAAAGAACCGAAGAAAGTGTAGAGGCACAAGAAGTAGAAGAAGAAATGGAAGGAGAAGATACGAGTGGAGTAGAAGCAAAATTTAGTGACACTTCACAAGAAAGATCGTTGGTACCAACAACAACAAGTAGTAGTCAGTTAGGAAGACCCAATTTTAGATTGAATATGGCCAACCAAGATTGAACCCTTAAGGTTCCTGCATTTCATGGGATAGGAAGAGACGATGCGGAAAAACACTGGTTCACATGTGAAACTATATTTTCTGTGAAAAGAGTCACAAATGAGGCATCCAAGATCACACATCTAGAAACAACATTAAGAAATAGAGCTCTGACATGGTACATGAAGTACAAGGCTATTGTGCCCGCGGGACAAGCAAGGTCCCTTATAGAAATAAAGAGAGATCTCCTGAGAGAATTTCGGAAGCCAAAGTAATAATCATAGTGTATAACCAAGATCAAAGAGACTAAGAAGCAAGCTGGAGAAAGCAGGTGGGATTATGACCAACGTTTCAAGATTCTGTTGAAAGACTGACATTTCATATCCAAGATGTCTAGCATAGAGAATGGTTTATTTCCGGACTCCTAGCACACATTCGAGTCTCGCTCACACAATAAAAGGTTACAACCCAGGCGTAGGCCATAGAAATTGCAATGCGCTTAGTGTCTACACCAGGAGGTTGTGAGACATTGGCAGGGTTGGTGCAAGTACAATTTAAGCTCGTGAACCTCACCATGCAACTAAAATTTATGGCAAATGCTAAGGTGGTGTGAGAGAATGTCTAGTGTACCCTATGCCGTATAGAAGGTCACCATAGGAATGAGTGTCCTGTGCTGGGAAGTTACATAGTGACAAGCACGCCGAATCAGTTTCCGGCAGGACCACAAACAAAGTGGTGTAAGATTTGCAAACAATGGGATCATATACCTCCCCGTTGCACAACACTGCAAAAGTATCAGAAGACCCCACACATTCCATTTTGTGAGTTTTGAAAATCCATGGGCCATGATGTGAATGACTGCAAGTTGTTGTAGCTAATGAAGGAGCACACTGTAGTTGCTTACCGGGTCTAGGAGGAGAATAAGGATGGAGACCGTGGAGGCTTTGGCTGGGGAGGCTTTGACAGAGGAGGCTGCCAAGGAGGCCATAGAGGAGGATATGGAAGAGGAAGAGGAAGAGGAAGAGGATATGATGGGGGTGGAGGAATACCACCTACATATTTTAATTATGGGGATAAAGGCTACTTGCCACGATTATGTACCACACCATGCGCACTATGTGGGTATTGGCACAACATCGACCATGTCAAATTGACTAGAGTTATTGGAAAAATGGGAGAAAAGAAGGGGCACTACAACATGGTGATGGATATTAAGCCATGTGGATATTAGAAGCTAAAAGAAGAAGCCGATGTACGGTTGATAACCCGATGAGGCATCTGTATGGGAGTTGACCTAGAACAAGGAGAAGGTTCAGGGCAAACTACAGAAGGAAAAAAAAAAGCAGCATAAGCACTCCCTAAGTTTGACACCGTGCATCATAAGCAACTGTTGTGCGATGTGTAGAGGGAATTAGACGAGGACCATGTACACAATGCACACAGGATGTTAGAGGAGGACCATGTACACAATGCACAAAGGATGTTAGAGGAGGACCACATGTGTGAAGAATTGCAACACACAGTTCAAATGGAAATGGAAAAAGACCATGTGTGTGAAGAATTGAAACACATGGTGCAAAGGGAAATGGAAGAGGAACACATGTGTGAAGAGTTGCAACGCACAATGCAAGAGGAAACACAATGCAACACTTACCTCGAGGCTAACTCAAAAACCCAGGTAAGTGACTTCTTGCATTGTTGTCTTAAGGTGTTGGGTGATCCTATTGTTACCAAGAAATTGACCCGCATGTTGATAAGATGTATGGAGGAAGGGGAGACCAACATTGATATTTCTGCCCTGTTACCAAAACGAGATATGTGCCATGTTAGTAGGAGGAAGTGCACAGGGAAAAAATTTAAGATGACAACTGAGCTAGGGAGTTACGAGATGGACAATGACATGTTGGACCTGAGATCTGATGTCAACATCTTGCTGAAGAAATCATGGGAGTTGACGGGTAAACCAAAGTTTGTGTGGCCCAGCATTCAACTTAGGCTTTCCAACCAATACAAAGTTTATCCCATTAGTATGATGGAGCAAGTGGGTGTGAACATCAATGGTGTAAAAACAAAAAAATACTTTGAAGTGATCGAGATTATGGATTGCTAGTGAGAAATAACCCCCCTTTAACTACACCAGGGTTCAATATGTAGACATAACGAATAACCGTCTAAAATCTAATCAATTCTCTATACTACCCCCAAACATACCAAAACTAATATAAAGAAAGCAAAGAGAAAGGAGATCGGGTAACTATACCTCTAATCCCACGTCTAGTGATGATCTCCTCGTGCTTGGAAGTTCCATTGACTGCACGTCTCCTCCTAGCGATGACCTGCATCCAAAGATAGGCAAACAAAAAATTACAAGCATGCTATTCCATATATAAGTTAGGGATAGATGTTAGAATGTCGAGCATAAATCAATAAAAGTATTCAAGACACCATCATTTGGGACATGAAAATGCAATTCTTTTGTTTATAATACAAAGATTATACCTTACAATTTGAGTCAGCTACCGTTTCGCGAACCTGGTCCAGGCTCCTCTTTACCATGCTCCAAGTGCACCTTATATGAACTTATTCTCTCAACCTTCTGATCTCTTCTATGGAAGGGAATGGGATGAATGGAGGAAGAAGGTGTTGATGAGGGTATGCTGAGGCAATATCTCACAAAAGGCAGCAATATCTTGGGCAAGGAGGGGAAGTGAAATCGGGTAGCGTTTCATAGTTCTTATGATTAGGTATGAAATGAGACCCCAACACCTCCTTTTATATGCCAAAAGTATGGTTATTCAGTTGGGTGACGGGCTATAGTAGGTGGGTTAGTTGGGAAACCTCCAATAGCTCGTGAATTTCAATGGATTCCTTGCAACTTTTGCAAGCATACACGGGTTGTAATGGTGCAACATGCGTATGTACGCGAGATGTAATGGCGCAAAAAACATATATACATGGGATGTAATGGTGTAGGGCGCATGCATATTCCAAAAAATGGATTTTTAAGAAGAGCTTCTCAACAATGCTTTGGAAAAAAATGCAAGTAAGAGAGCCAAGGCCATGTATGCATTTGTAGGGAAATTTAGGGCTATAACAGATGCCCCCTAATGTGTGAGGTTAGAAGAGAAACTGATGGCCGAAATACATTACAATATATTCACCAATGTATGAGATTGAGTGAGCTCGGGACTAGAGTTCGGGAGATGCCATCTGCAAAACAATAATTGTCTCTCTAAGGTGGGCATATCCATGCTCGGGATGAAATAAATCATGGCTGCCAATAAAATACACTGCATATCCATGTCATATAACTATATAAAGTGTAGTCACGAGCAATACACAATAGATCTACATATCTCAAAATCAGTCGAATATATACAAGTAGAGTATCCATCTTCAAGAAGCTAGTAACACCCAATGGCTAGAGATGAGGCCTTCAGAGCTTGAGCAACAACTTCAAGATATTCAAAACTTAGGTAGGAGTACAATGTGAGTGTATGACTTCACTACCCTGAGGTCTTCGACGACTTGTCGGGAAAATACATGAGGATCTCGATGATCATGCAGAAAACTTCGTAGATTTTGAATCAGAACTTGACTGGACTCTCGAGATGGCCGACTCATGAAGTCAAGAGATAAACTGCAGAAAGGCTGACTTAGGCTGGGGGAAGCTTCCCTTGGACAAAAGCATGAAAGATGATCAGACTCAGGTATCATGACATTGACATAAGTTCATGATGCAGGAGGCAACAAAAACTCTCCATGTGTTTGGAAGAGTAACTAAACGGAGGAGGACACAACTCTATGTAGCGAGAACAAATTTCTAAGGTCATACTAGATTCCAATGCTTGGTGAATAAACATAAGGATGTGCTTTGTCCAAGGGCGACTCTTTGTGATGCTAAAAAAATAATACATATTTCCCGTCCCCTCTTTTTGGAATATTTGTTTTTTTTTGTCTTTTTCAATTTTTTAAGATCTTGAAAAAGAATAAAAGAATGGTACGTTACAAAGGAGGAACGGGTGTCGCAAGCAAACATACTAGTTCCAAGCGCAAGGAACATATGTCTAATTCTCAGAGCAAGGAGACATGTGCAGGAAAAGGACATTGAGGAAAATTCCTCCATGGGTCAAGGTGTTAAGTCCAGAGGCAAGAAGTGCTACAAGGCTTGCATATAAGACATGCTTCAAAGGTTTAGTTGAGAGCAACATGGAGCCGACATTAGGCCTAAGATGCAGAGATGCAAATGCGATTAAGAAAGACACGATGAGACCCCTTCAATGTATTTTTTACGAGCCCAGAGAAGGTAAGATCGGTAGTTTTTTCACATTTAGAGAGTCTGAAAAAACGCAAAAGAAGACTCCAGGGAGTACCTTTTTTGGAGGTAGTCTAGTTGGTTCGAAAAAGGGGTAAAATTGCACCGAAAAGACGTCTATTCAAAACCATTTTAACGAGTGTGATAAAGACAAGATCACTCAACAATATTTTCAATTTTAAGGAGTCTGAAAAGAGCTTAACTATGGACTCACAACCTTTTTTTGAGTTTAGTCTCCTTAGCCCGAAAACGTATAAAAGTTACTAAGGAGAACTCTCCTGATGAGACGAATCTCCAGAGGTGTACCTTTTTCTGCTATAATCTACATGCTGGAAAAATGGTTAAACTCATGCTAGTAGATGTTCTTCTGGGCCAATTTAATGAGTGTGAAGGAACAAGGTCACTCAACGATCTTTTCAATTTTAGCGAGTCTGAAAAGAGCTTAACTATGGACTCCTTCGAGGTTCCTTTTTCGTAAGTAATCTCCAAGGCCCGAAAAAAGTGATAAACCAAAACCAAGGAGAATGTTCCCTTTTCGAAGATTTAGTTCCTTAGACCCAAAAAAGGGTTAAACTTATGCCTGAGAATACTCTTCTAGTGAACCAAAGTTCTTAGAGCATAACTTTATTCAAGAAATTGATCGTCCGGACCGAAAAAGGGGCAAACTACCGCCAGAAAAACGTGACTTCAAATTTGAGTTTGGTGAGTGTGAAGGGCAACAAGATCGCTCGACAATATTTTCATGTTTAGAGAGTCTGAAAAGGGCTTAAAGAAGACTCTGGGGGGCTACTTTTCTCATTTAATCCAAACAAGATAAAAAATCATAAATACAATCTCGTCAGATGCTGCTTTCGAATTATAAAGCGAGCTTGAAAGACAACAAAGCGTACTCATTTGGGAGTCCCGAGGGTGAGGCCAAGAATGATGATGCATCGAGAAAATGAGGCTCAATCTCATAATCATGACAGGACTAACAAGGACTCCTGAGCCTATAGTCATTATTGACAACATGGATGCCAAAATGCAATAAGGATCTACCTAGGGCATCCATGTAAAGGTAGGCTCTACCACCTAATTACGACACTTCTAGAGGAGAAATGAAGGTTTCGTGTCACACTTAGGTGGGGTCGATCCTATGGATAAGTGGAAAATACATCGAGATGTAGAAAGTGGAGACGAAATCCTAACTTATATGCAAAAAGTTGGAAAAAAACGACTTTTATCAAAGGATACCAAAAAGTGACCCATCCTCGAAAAATTACCAAACCAAAAGAAAAAGAGTACCATAACGTTCAATAAGAAACTCAAAATTGGAACCAAGTGATTTCCAAGCCATGAAAAATGACAAAGGGGGTTAAAAAAGGTGGCAAAAAGGGCCAAAAAAGTCTATAAATAGAAGCTGACAACTCATTTTTACCATTGCATTTTAAAAATTGACCAAAAGGAGAAAAAACCCCTTTGCTAAAAAAGTTGATTCCGAGAGCTTCAGTGGACGAAATGAACTTCCGCTTGGACCAAGTAAGTCCAAATTCGTCCCTATTACACTTCATTATGCATTTAATTTTGATTTTTGAAGGGGCACACTCTCCTAAAAAGAGCGGCCCTACGTGTATGCGGGTTGTCCAAGGACAACACGCATATGTACTCAGGCAGAAAACACTTTGCCCTCGTACATATGCCACTGAGGCTAAAACAACCTGTGTACACCCTCAAAATCTTGGAAAAAATTGAAAAGAAAGAGCTAAATCCCTTCAATTTTCCATGGAATAGGATGTATGTCCACTGGAGGGAGAGGGAACACAAGGATATAGACATACTGGTCGAAGAGGACCTTGCCACCATCGCTGCATTGAAACAATGCAGGCTATGGAAGTTCTTCCATTGTCCTTTTATGAGGGCACGACCCAGGCTACTAAATGCCCTTGTTAATTACTGGCACCCAGATGAAGAGGCATTCATTCTAGAGATACAATCATTGAATACAATCATCAAGGAGAGGGAAACTAGTCAATTTATAGACATTCCCCCCCGGGCCTTTCAACATTGAGGACTACATCCAGATGTACTGTGAGGCTGGTACTAAGAAGGTAGGTTCTTAGGTGCCGATTCACAAGATCACGAGCTTGAATCTGTGAGTGATCTTACTACTGATTAGGCAGATTACTGGATTCGTGACTCCTCACCAGGCTTTCCGGGCACACATGTACTGTGATATTCAATGCCAGGAGGCACATATTTTTGACTGGAGCACGACCATGCTTACATGCATGAAGAGACAACTGATAGAGTGTTGACAACACAACAAAAAAAACTTCAGCTTTGGCACTATTCTGTGTTCCTTCTTCTTCGAGAGGGTTCTCAGTCTTAGTCCCAGAGAGATTGTGCGGGGGCATGAGACCTCCTTCCCAACAGTATGCAGATGGGAAACATTGTTGCCATGATAGGGGGGAGGGAGTACCATAGAGGCCTTCAATGACACATTTTTTGATTGGTGGGCACGACAGATTCCAGTGATAGAGGACTACCCCTACGCTAGAATCAACTTTTCTAGGGACCTAGACATGCCCATGCCTCTTAGAGAGGAGCGAGGAGAGATAGGTAACATGTTTTTAATATTATTTAATTTTCAATTTCTTTTATATATATCATTTTTATATGTGTATAGAGTACTGAATTTCGTATCTGCTATGTACAGATGTGGGACTAGTGCAACCAACAAACTTCTCGAGGACTCGACGACGTCCTCGAGCATAGGCAGGACCAAAAGCAGTAGGATGACCAATAGCCGCAGGGGGACTTCCAACCGGAGATGCTGAGAGGGTTTTGAGACGAGTGGAGTGCAACCTCACTATGATCACTCGCACAATACCCATGGTCGAGATCGAGGATCTACCGCCTTCCATGCAGTCTCATGTAGTGGGGGTGCCACAGACGTGGGTCCAACTTTTCTGACATTTATCCAACACCATCGTGCATTATGGCAGGGCCAGTAGGCCCCGAGCTTAGATAGGATAGACATTTGATGTGCCGAGGGCACCATTGTACATATATTTTTTGAGTGCATAAGCCCAACAATGTATACTGAACCTTATTTTTTGAGGCGTTCGTGCCCACCTATGTACTCATGACACTTTTGATACATATATATATATTTACATCTTATTTGTCTTATGGATCACATTTTTTACAAATGTATGTACATGTGTATGTGTGTTCTTATCTTTCTATGTGTGTGCAACATGCCAATCTACTATGTGATTAGCTAGAGTATATGTCGTGTGATTAAATCTCCTAGGAACATGGATATACGTAATATAATCTAAATAATGTTCTAAGAGACATACCCTAAGAAAATGTCGGTGCAAAGTAGGATCATAAATGCAGTAAAATCCATTTAACTAGGACACAACCAATTAAGCATCTAAGTAGACTTAGAGGTGTGAAATGCCATGCGACAAGGCGTCACGAAACAACTCTATCATTGTACTGTATTCAACTACATTGTTTGTAGCGTCACCTAGAAAAATACCTTCGGAATAGAGCAACTGGACTCCAGGTGTGAAAATCACCCAAACTACAGAAGCAAGCCTCCGAGTGTGTCAGCTAGCGCCATCCGCGAACCCAAAATGCACCTCCGATTCACTTGACATCTTCCACAATGAAAAAGAAGACATAAATAACTACACGCCCACAAAACAAAAAGACAAAAACTGTATAAGAAACTACACATATGTACAAGAAGTCACCTAGGTGACTAACCTAAGAGTAATACTTCTTGAGGTAGAGCCCACTTCTAGGCTCCTCCAAGGCATTTTCTTCAAATTCAACCAGACGGTAAGGGCCCTTCTTCAAGACCTCTTTCACAATGAATGGTCCGAACCACATGGGTTTGAACTTGCTTTCCCCCGGGGGATCTTTGTCTTGATCATAGACCAAAACAAGATTGCCTTCGGAGAAAATCTGAGGAAGAACAGACTGATCGTACTGACACTTGACTCATTGCTTATGAGCCTCACTGGCCGAGGCTATATCATGACGCTGCTCATTGAGCTGCTCAAAATATAGTAGGTGTTCCTCAAGCGGTGAAGTGTCTGGCAGTAATTCCATTGTCAATTTCAAAGAAGGGATCTGACACTAAATAGGTAAGAATGCTTCCAGCTCGTATATGAGTTGAAAAGATGAGAAACCGGTGGAAGTATTCACAGACGTTCGGTAGGCCCACAACGTTGAGTACAACATCAAATTCCAATTTGACTTGGCAAAATTGATTGTCCGCTGGAGAATAGTCTTGAGAGACTTATTCAAAACTTCAACTTGACCATTCACTTGTGGGTAATAAGGTAATGAATGTTCTTGCCTCAACCCAAGATTTGATGTTAACTCAGTCATCATTTTTTTTTTGAAGTGACTGCCATGGTCAATGACAATCTCATTTGGGATGCCGAACCTTGCTACTATCTGATTAAAAATGAAAAGAGTCATTGTTTCACCATCATTGTTAAATGTTGGCATAGACTCGAACCACTTCGTGAAGTATTATATTGCTACATTGATGTAAATATGTTGCTTGGATGAGGCCGTGTGACATGTAGTGAAATCAATCCCCCACTTTGTGAGAGGAACAACACCAATGACAAGAAACATAAGAGTAGGATGTGCCCGCTTCTTCCGAGAGAAGATTTGATACGGGTGGCACTTCTTGACCGCCTCAACACAATCCTTGATTAACGAGAGCTAGAAGTAACTGGCACATAGAATATTTTGGGTTGTTTCCAACCCAGACAAATGACTGCCACATGCTCCAGTGTGACAGTCGTTTAAAACTAGCTCCACTTATTCATGGATAAGGCACCGATGAAGAATGCAATATACACCTCGATGATACAAAGTGTTAGCGAGTATGAGATCATTTCATGCCTGATGGAAAATTCATCGACGCTCATCGCGAGAAGCAGAAGTGGAGCACTTCAAAGTCTAGAGATAGACTAATATATCTCCATACTAGGGGTCCAAAGATGTGATAAAAAAAAGATCTCCTTTCATAGGTGACTCTTCGAGCATGATATCACTAGACTTGACCAAAAGTTCCGAAATAAGTGTAAATTCTAACCTTGTACAATATCTACTGCAAACTGATATTCAGAAAAGAACAAAAAAGATACAATGACAAATACAAACATTACACAGAGATTTTTCACCTGGAAATGCAAACCGGGAAAACCAACATATATTATATTCATACATTATGTTACATTGTTTACAATACAATATACATATAGGAGCCAGCGCCATCCAAAAACCTAACCCAATGACCTGGATTAGTCCAAAACCCTAATTCCTTAACTGAAAATAGAAAACCATCGGAAAAAAACCATGTGCCAAAAAACCACCTAATATCATGTGGTCCCGGAAATATGTCGTCCCGATTTTTTTTTTTTCGGGGGTGCTGCCCCCGAACCC
>ML819563.1:17652-30588 GCA_009831015.1 Picea engelmannii
CTCATCCTCAAGTTATACAACTTCTTTCTCAGGAATAGTTTATTTACCAGGGACTTAGACTGATACAACTTCCCCAACTTTTCCCATAAATCCTTGGCTGTAGCTTCCTTTGACACATTCAGTAATACTGAATCAGAGAGACATAGTCGAATTGTGCTCTTTGCCTTCCGATCCGTCTTTTTCCAGTCATCTGCAGAAGTTCCAGTAGGTGTCGTACCTGGATCTACCACGATCCACTGATCTCTATCCACCAAAAGATCTCCCATCTCGAGCTTCCACAGCTCAAAGCTTTTCCCATTACAATTCTCGATCTCCATCTTTGAATTGCTTGCCATTTATTTTCACATGAAAAACAATACCGCAGATCTCCCACTGTAACAAGGCTTATCACAACACCGAGCCAAACCCTTGACGACAAAGGTGTCCCCCTAAAGCCAATAAAGCTCTGATACCAAATGTAAATTCTAACCTTGTACAATATCTACTGCAAACTGATATTCAGAAAAGAACAAAAAAGATACAATGGCAAATACAAACATTACATAGAGATTTTTCACCTGGAAACCCAAACCGGGAAAACCAACATATATTATATTCATACATTGTGTTACATTGTTTACAATACAATATACATATAGGAGCCAACGACATCCAAAACCCTAACCCAATGACCTGGATTAGTCCAAAACCCTAATTCCTTAACCAGAAATAGAAAACCATCTGCAAAAAACCATGTGCCGAAAAACCACCTAATATCATGTGGTCCCATAAATATGTCGTCCCGGTAATATGTCGTCCTGGAAATATGTCGTCCCAGAAATATGTCGTCCTGATTTTTTTTTTTCGAGGGCGCTGCCCCCGAACCCCCGTGCAGGGGGCTCCGCCCCCCTCTAACCCCCCTGCACGCCCAATGCAAACGCTCAGACACTACTACTCGTGCAAAGAATATAACACATACCCAACAATAAGTTCGACAAAGATCAACGACTTTTTGGATTTCATGGAAACAAAATCTAAGTCAAATTCCTGGAGGATTACAATTTATCTAGTGATCTTTCTGCTAGTGACCCGTCGTGTTAACACATATTGGAAAGGTTCACAATGATGATGACAATGGTCTTGCGAAGCAAAATGTAGTGATGTAACCATTGGACATCATGCACTGCTGCCAAAGCAAGCTTCTCAACATGGGAATAGTTGAGTTCCGTCTTGACTAAGGTAATATATAACATGCTCTTCAAGTAGATCATCCTCTTGATCCAAGACCATGCTGATGGTTGACTCTGCAACAACCAAGTACAAAAAAAAATATTTGTTATAATCGGGAGGTTGGAGCAGAGGGGCAGACATCAGGGAACATTTCAACACTTCAAAGGAGCATTGACTAGCTTCATCCCAATAGAATGGGATTCCCTTTTTCAAGAGATGCATAAACCCTTTAGTGATCTCGACGTAATTCGAGACAAAACGCCAAAGAAAGTTCACTTTCCCCTGTAAGCTCTGACGCTGGGGTATCATGCACGGGGGAGGCAACTAAAATATCGACTCAACCTTGAGAGGATTGACCATGATCCATGTTGTTGAAACAATGAAACCTAAGATATGACCCGACATCACGAAAAAAAAACTACATTTGTTGGGATTCAAGCAAATCCGATAGTAGTGACATCTCTCAAAGATTAGTTGAAGATGAGAAGGATGATCAAATATCTTGCGAGAGCGTGATGCTAGATCATCAAGATATGCCTTGATTATATGTCTAACGTCGTGAAAAGAAAACGACATGGCCCGCTGAAAAGTAGATCCAACATTCTTCAGGCCAAAAGGAATCTTACGATAAGCGAATGTGCCCCATGGACAAATAGAAGCTGTTTTATGCTGGTCTTCGGGTTTGATCTGAATCTGGTTATATCCCTAGAAACCATCCATGAATGAAAAGACCTAGCAGCCAATGCATTCATCAAAAATATGATCGATGAACGGGATGGGAAAATTATCTTTTGAACATGCCTTGTTTAAATCACGGAAGTCAATGCACACATGAATCGTACCATGTTTCTTGTTAATCGGAACTGGGTTTGACACCCATTCAGTCAACTACATGGGGTAGATAAAACTGACTTTAAGCAATTTTTCTACTTCAGCCTTAATTGCTACCGCTTTTCGAGGATTCACTAGATGAAGCTTTTGTCAGATTGACTTGGCATCATGATATGTTGTTATTTCATGCTCGACAATTCTTAGATCAATGCCTGACATTTCCTCGTAAGACTAGGCAAAGTTGTCGTGAAATTCCTTAAATAACTTAGTATAAATTCAAATCTCTTCAGGGGAGTAGTCTACTCCGATGAAAACATTCTCCACAACACCAAGGGTTTTGGATATATATATGGGAATTGTTGTAGCGATACTCGCCATATTACCCTCAGCATGAACTGTATGCGTAGCTAGAGGATTAATAGGAAAAGTCCTATCTCCATTCACAGTCGAAACAAATTCGCTCGTCTCTATTCTCCTTAACTCTGGAAGAAAGTAAGATCTATGATGAAGATCATCCTAGGGTCTGTCTAGCCCAATCAATGCCTCAAGAATCACCTCGTCAGAGGGCAAGATTAGGTCTAAAGGATCTGTAGTGGGAAGATAACCTTGAGCCCAATTAGGCTCAAAGACTAGATCTAACTTCTGTGGGGGAGTTGAATCAGGGTTGGCCAAATTTTGCTGAACAATGTTGTGTGCAACCTCAGTGACAGACAAGGGCATGGCCATGCCAGGATGCCTTGCCCCTTCCATCAAAGTCGACGGGGAAGGAAGAGTCCATGGATCATGAAAGTAAGTCGTTCAAAATGACGAAACTTGAAATATTGTAGCCCTAGGCTGGTTTGGGACAACTGATATAAGCTTGACATCACCAACAAGCGATGGGTAGTCAAAAGTTCCCATCAATGAAGGACACAAGCCAACACCTAAGTTGATGGCGAAGGGCTGAGGATTATCAATCATCGGGACCATGGATGCCCCTAATGAAGGGTCAGGACGAGAGAAAGACAACTGGTCAATGGTCACAATCCGACCCTCGTGTGGAAAACACTAGACCAGAAAAACCATAGCAACCACTGCATGCATCGCATAGGTCCAACTCCTCCCTAACAAAAGGTTGTAGTCGAGGGGCGCATTGACCACTTCAACTTCGACGCAAATGGTTTTTCCTCCCAACTCTATAGGGAAAGTAGGAATGATTCCATGTGGTATGAACAAATGACCGTCAAATGCTGCAAGCAACGTAGGCGACAAAGACAACCGGGTTGGCCAATGGCCTTCCAACATGCCAACGACATCACACAAGTTGAGGCACCCTCGTTAACCGCTGTACGAAAGCTGTTTTGAGTAAAATATTTCGTTGTGTAAGCCACTACTATATGAAACACAACGTGGTAAGGAAGACAAGGTTTCAATTTGGTTGGATCAAGAACGATCGTTCCCGGGTTACAAGTCTCTGCTGATCCGAAGGCGGATAACAGAGCCTTTCTTTGCAAAGGGAAACTTTGGAGGACTTCCAAAGCATTCGTCGTGCAAGGGGTTTGTGCCAAATATTCCACAATGGAGTAGATCTAGGCAGCCCTCATGTTCAGATTATGAGAAGCCTTCTTTAATGCACCTTTCAAGATGCAAGTCATCGTTTCTCCTGCCATCTTCTCAATCTAGAGAGGAGTCGGCGGTTTTGTGGATTCTTTTCCCTTTTCGATAGATTTCAACATGCTGTAATCTTGGGCCCTGGTCGCTATTTTAGCCTCAGATTTCATCATGTAAACATTCGCGGCCAGGTTATTACTGGTAGTCGCAAAGGGTCCCTGACTGCCCCCTTCCACGCTAGAGGAATCTGAAGCTTGAGCCATGTTTTTCCCATGTGGAAATGGGTTCGTCATCACAACAGGATGTTGCTGCACCAATAGCTTCTGAGCTTCCATAAGTCGAGGGCACAGATGAGTCGGGTGGTCCTTCATGCAAAGGTTACACAGATACTTTGAATTCCTCTTCTCCGTTTCCCCCCCGCCAACATTGTTAGTAGCCTTTTTTTCCACTTTACCCTTCTTGTTCCATTGTTTCTTCTTTCCCTCAGGCTGCTAGTTCGCCTTAGGGTTCGTTGACTGCACATTGTGTATGCCTGACGTTTGGGTAGGGGGAAAAACTATTGTATCGAAAATTTTTGCAATTGATTTGACAACAGATCATTGGAATTTCCTTGTGCTGAGCGCACAATACCATCAACATGGGGTCTAGAATTTTGCTTGGCCTTGTCGATAATAGATCGTGGCACATCTGGAAAAATCTCATAGAGCATGCCAGACTGAGAGTAGATCAGTTCAAGCTGTTGCGCTCTCATTATTGCCTCCTCTTCTGAAAACACTCCAGAAGTTTCTACGTCCTTGGAGATGCAAGGCACCAAGGAATTTAGGAACCACTCCAACAATAAATCCAGAGGGACTTGGACCTTAATCAAGCTCTTTCGACGTTTCCATTCTCAGATATGATCGAAGATATGGTCGGCCTTGGTCTGCTCAAAGTTGGCCAACAATTCAGTGTCGTCATCGTATCTCACAGGTAACTGGAAATGGTTCAAGAAGACCATCGCCAAGTCATTAAAGTAAGAATACCTCAAGCGGTTGAGCTCAATATACCATTTCGTGACACCCCCTATAAGAGTGCATTGAAAAAGGTGCAACTGGAAAGAGTCGTTTCACAGTGAGTTTGATGAGCACCATAAGTGAAAGGTTGTCACGTGATCACCTGGATCTTCACTAGGCTTGCCTTCAAATTTTAGAATATCTAAGGGAAACTTAGTTGGCATGGAGGGCCAACGCGAATTGTGACAAATTGGGTCGTTGAGTAATTTCAACAAGTCTGGCAGATGTATCATTTCCAGAAACAATAGTTTAGGTTGAGTGCTATGTACATGAAAAAAGGGTCCTGGAGTTTGACTGGCACTAGGTTTCTAGGAAAAGTTGGACTGCTGACCATGGTTTTGGTAGAAACCGTGGCCTTGACCAGCGTACGAAAAATGCATTTTTTGGGATATCATCGGCTGACTCCTGTAATTGGACGACATA
Organism: Picea engelmannii; assembly: GCA_009831015.1. Classification (NCBI taxonomy): domain Eukaryota; kingdom Viridiplantae; phylum Streptophyta; class Pinopsida; order Pinales; family Pinaceae; genus Picea; species Picea engelmannii. The sequence continues at coordinate 22,758 of ML819563.1, forward strand.
GCTTGGGCGAGGACTACTCCCTGCGTTGTGCTCCAAGGATTTTGGAAGGAGATGCCCCCATCCGATCCGATGAGCATAGGTATGGAACCTTGCCATCCATTGTGCATGGAAGGGGTTTCTCCCGACTGACATCCCTTGTGAGGGACCTAATCCATGCCAAGGATTCCAAAGACCCTGAATGGAAAAAACTTCAGTTGTTGCTCCTTGTGTAGAAATAGTACCCTGCATAGGGTTATGTTTTCCAAAACCAGGGTTTCCCCTAGCTGAGATGACAACATAATAAAAAGCGTTGTTCCCAAACGTGCCAAACAAAGAGAATGACATGGGTCCCACTGGCGTTGTGTAAGATGAACATACTAAACTGCCTACTCCAAAAAAGTTGTAATTAGCATTCTGCCCGATAGGTTGCTGGAAAGTGCTACTGAGTGAGGGTGACAGAGGAGGTATATGACCTCCACTGTAAGGGAGACTATTGGAGGGGATTGAAGCACCCCCGACGGACCCTTGCACGGGAGCGTTCGAGCTCTGTGCCCCTAGACCCATGGTCTATAAGGTGGAGTAGGTAAGAACCAAGTTTGAAGCAAATCCAAGCATCCCATATGAGAATGGAGGGCCCGTCACACTCTGAGTAAAAGGATCAGTGGTCGCCACCGATGATGGTATCAGACCACTGCTCGAATTAGAGGGAGTCGAGACCACTATGGTCCATATTAGAGAAGGTGGGAGAGGAGGAAATATTCCCCTTGTGGTTTTAGCCGAAACAAGAGTACGAGGACTCCCAGACGAAGTAGCAACATTTGCTTCCATTGTTGCGTGTAAGACTAGCTGACGCTCAGAAGGTGTCACCTCAGGAGGGACAACTTGTACTAAGATCGAAGGGTTGGTTGGCCTGAGAGCCTCTACCTCAAGGTCATAAATGGTGGGTTCCTCCAGAGTCGAATAGTCTCCTCGTGGAGTAGGCTCGAGCACAGTTTCCTGTGACCTGGTCGCTTCAAACGACCCTTGTTGGTCAAGTCTTCACTGTAACGGTGGCGGAGGTGGATCTAATGCAACCAGCGGCAAGCCCTGAAGCCTTCACAACTGACGAAGATCTTGACATTCCACTTTGTGAAATGATCAATCAACACATTAAGGCTTAACTAGCATTTAAACACCAAGCACACACTAAAATTTTCCTAAAAGAAAAATCAAGCAGTTGACTATCTAGTTGGAAGAACAGTTACGCCAATCAACACTAGAGAAACTAATCAGTGTAAGTGAAACTTGAACACGAAATCACCCTCCATGTATAATCTACAAAGTGTGATCCAACATTTTCCCCAGGTACAATGGTATACCCTCGCAGTCACCCGTGTAAGTCCCTAGAATATTGGAAACTAAGTTCCAGCTCGCAGTTAGTCACTAGGCGGGCACAGTCGACAGTCGGGTGGATCACAATGAGCAGGATAACAAGTCCGAAACCTATCAAGGGTATCAAGAGAAAATGGCCTGGAATACAATAGAGGATATCGAATGGATTCGAGGTCCACGAATATCCGTAGGTAAATGCAGTCGGTAGTACTCCCAAGACAGATCCTCAACATGTGTTCCCCACTACGTTCATTCCGACTTTGGAGGGGTTATTTCCGTTGCCTTTCCTCACGTGACCTCATGTTTAGTCCCTGTGTTATAGGGGAGTCTCGAATAACTTTTATGACACTGGACTTAAGCACTCCCTAAATCAGACTCCAATGTTTGATTTAATGATGTTGAAGAGTTTCCTCTCCAACCTAATTCAAGGCCCTAACCCTAAACTAGTTGGTTGACCCTACAAACAGAAAAAGTCTAGTTTATTTTAGATTAAGCGTTCTTTTTAAAGGCTTGATTTACTCACAAGGATATGGCGAAACTCATGATGTTATAAAGAGACAGAAGAGGAGGAAATTAAAATATTTGAAAGAAAAAATACTTCAAATTGAAAAACAAAGCTTTATAACTAACTCTTTGTTACTTGACTTTTCTTAACTAAATTTTCAATATCTTGTAAAGAAAACCTAAAACATATTTTCGCTTGATTACAAACTACTTATTCTTCAAGAAATCAAGAAATAACTTGAAAAACAGACTCTTTTTCCTTTTTTGCAAATAACCAACTCTAACTACTCTACCAAACTGAAAAGAAAATCTATTTTTTTTGAAATTGCCTTAAAGAGAAAAACTGAAATAAATATTTTTCTTTTTTCAAAGAAATTAAAATGGGTAAAAAGAAGACTAAAAGAAGAATGAAATAGATCTTCAGCCTACTGTGGATCGTAGGGAATCAATCAAGAAATCAAGAAGGCAGATCTACAATTCAACAACTTGCTTAAAACCCTTTTAAAAGTAAACACAAGAAAATAAAGAAGACAAGTAAACTAAACTCTAAACCCAGACAAGGGCTATAAAAAAAGACTTTGGAATGATCCAAGAAACCCTGAGAAGTGTGAACATCAATCAGGAAAGAGGCAAACTCCATCTTTTTCAAAAAATTTCTTGAAACAAAGACACGAGCTGTTGTACCAACAACCTATGTATGTACGTGGGCTGTTTACTGAGCAGAGTGTGGATGTACACGTGCTGACTCAAGACAGGGTGAGTACACCTCTGTATCTTTCCAAAAAAATAAAAGATCAAACATCCTTACAGGGCAGGGAAAACTGATATTGCACATGAAGGTGACCAGAATCCCTTGACAGACTCATAAAACTCAAAGAAACTTGAAAGGCAAACAAACCAATCAAACAACCCAAAATCCCCTAAAAAACCCTAGAGGCGTCCCCGGTATGGTCTCCAGTTCCGCTAGCGGGAAATAACCCCCCTTTAACTACACCAGGTTTCAAGATGTAGGCAAGCTAATCAATTCTCTATACTACCCCAAAAATACCAAAACTAATATAAATAAAGAAAAGAGAAAGGAGATAGGGTAACTATACCTCTAATCCCACGTTTTTTGATGATCTCCTCACGCTTGGAAGTTCCACTGACTGCACGTCTCCTCCCAAGGATTACCTGCATCCAAAGATATACAAACATGCTATTCCATATATAAGTTAGGGTTAGATGTTTGAATGTCAAGGATAAATCAATAAAAGTATTCAAGACACCATTATCTGGGACAGGAAAATGTGATTCTTCTATTCATAATACAAAGATTATACCTTACAATCCGATTCAGCTACCGTTTCGTGAACCTGGCCTGGGATCCTCTTTACCATGTTCCAAGTGCACCTTATATGAAATTATTCTCTCAACCTTCTGATCTCTTCTATGGAAGGGAATGGGCTGAATGGAGGAAGAAGGGGATGATGAGGGTATGCTGAGGCAATATCTCACAAAAGGCAACAATATCTTGGGCAAGGACATGAAGTGAAATCGGGAAGAGTTTCAATGTTCTTATTCTTAGGTATGAAATGAGACCCCAACACCTCCTTTTATATGCCAACAAGATGGTTATTCGGTTGGGTGATAGGCTATAGTAGGTGGATTAGTTGGGAAACCTTTAATAGCCCATGAATTTCAATGAACTCCTTTCAACTTTTTATTTTTTGCAACTTTTGCAAGCATATGCGAGCTGTAATGGTGCAACATGGATATGTACACGAGATATAATGGTGCAAAAAGCGTATGTACATGGGATGTAATGGTGCAGTGTGTGTACATCTTCCAAAAAATGGTTTTTTAAGAAGAGCTTCTCAACAATGCTTTGGCAAAAAATGCAAGTAAGAGGGCCATTGCCATGTATGCATGTGTAGGGAAATTTAGGGCTATAACATGGATGACTCAGATCCCTATCCAACTCTATTTGGAATTGACTGTGCATTTGATAACAAGATTGTACTAAATTTGAAGCAACGACATATGTCCTTTGAGACAGACACCTTGCACGTCATCGCACCACTAGATCAAAATGAGAGCGATATATATAATGAACCCGTAAATGAAGATGCATAGAGCTCGATCATTGATAATATATACAACATCACAGAATGCAAGGAGGACTATGTGAATCCAATAGACAATGATGAACTGAGATGGATAAGTGTTCATTCCTATGACACATATTCAGAGGATGCAATGACCGAATGACATAATAAGTTGTATGAGGTATCAACTAGGAGATGCACACAAATCACCAAAGAAATGCATTGTGTTGGGTCAGAGTTGTGTGACCTACCTAGGTTTGATGGGACATGACCAATAAACACATTTCTACCATAAATGGATGAGAGTGTGCCTAAGATCTAAAGGATTCAGGTCATGGACATAGTAGTCAAAGGAACACCTGTGCGTTGGTGGGTGATGCACCATGTAGATCTATAGGACTAGGCGTAGGTGGTGGAATGTATCAAATTATTGTTCCAGCCTCTGAATGAATTTTAATTAATGAGCTGGTAGAAGGGTATTGAAGATCCTCAAGTACATATTTGTTTCTGTGGGTGGCACTAGAAAACCAAGAATATTCCTAGCGCACAATGGTTTCATAGGTTTGTCCATACCCTAGATATGGTACCTAGGAGCTGGTATATCTAGGAGGAGACGAGAAGGAAAATAAGACACTACGAGAAAGTGAGTATTTAGTTCTGTGCAAAATTCAAGTTTACATTGGAGGTCCCTATGCAGAGGCAATTTTTTTTAAGAATCAAGGATTTCATCTTTCATCAACACCCTGAAGACACCGTGCACAAAATTGTCTACACATACCATAAGACGGTGGAAAAAATGAAGCAATCAGTATATATTGGAAGGTTGAGAGTGACAACACGTAGGAAGAGGACCCTTAGGGCTTATGGATCAACGAAACCGAGGGCGAGGACAATGGAGGCACCAAGATTCTAATAGGATCTAGACCGAGATTGAGGATGAAGACGTCGAGATCCCTGGCGAATAAAGAATTCATATTTGGACCTCGCGGGTTGGTGAGACATTCATAGGTCGAAATATGTACCACACTAGCCAAAGATGGACATATTTCACCTAACTAGGGGCTACTGAAAATGTTCCACCAGTCCGACACAAGGTTTCTAAAAAATTCATCACCGAATTGTCGATGAAGTAACCTCGTTGGCTTGAGGACGAGCCAACTAATAATGTTGGGGGCCTATTGGCACCCTAAGGTTTTGGAAAGTTTTCACATGCCACAAGTTGGTACTGCACGTGCACCACAAGTTTTCACCACATAGTGCCAAGATTTAACATTGATGTTAACTTGCGTTCTGCTACGCATGCCAACTAGTTTTGTAATGCACATAAGGAGTTGTAATGTTTGCATGCATGCCAAATCCTTGAAGATCTTTGGTAATGATTGTAACCATTTTTGTAACAACTCGATTGGTCATGGTCGAGGTTGTAGGTGAGTTGGAAAGTTTTTTATGGTTTCCATGCTCCGATAGAGATAAGGGGAATGCATGAAGATATGTAGGGGTTGGGTTTTTGGTTAACTATTAGCTCATTTCTATGTTAGCTTCTATGAGTTAGAAATTTAGTTAAGGATTGTTTCATTTCATGTTATGCTTTGCTTCACGAGTTGTTCAAGAGATGTTATGTGAATATGAGAGAGAAAGTAGATCAATATATGAGTGTATTGCTGGTCTCTGTTTCACTTTGAATGCACTCTGAGCAGGCCATGACCCTTTGTGTAATGAAATGTATCTGAATAACTTTGAGATTAATGAATGAACCATGAAGCACCTTTGTATGTGTATATTATGGATTCTAGTCTGAATGTTGGTGAATTCTGGTAGAATTGCCTTAATGAAGGATAACTATTCCAACCCACCCCCTCCACTTCCCAATGAAGATCCTTTCTTGGAATATAAGGGGTTTGAATGGGAAAAGTAAACACATGCTTCTTAGAAACAAAATCTTGAAGGAACATCTGACAATCATGATGCTTCAGGAAACCAAATGTTTAAGTGAATCACTATCAAAGATAAATGCTTCCACCTGGAAGGGTTTCCAATCAATGAAAATAGATGCGCAAGGGGATGCTAGAGGATTATCTCTATTATGACACCCTTATGAGATCCTTCTCTCTAATTTTTTTTCCACTCCAAGAACATTGACAACAAAATTCCAACTGATTGGATCAGTGGAGACATGATTTCTCACTAATGTATATGGTCCACATACAACAACTGAAAAGATTAACCTTTTGATATCTCTTCAATATATCCACATGGTTCTTAGGGACCACTACTTGATAGTGGGAGGGGATTTTAACATGACTAGATCCTTAGAAGAGAAGCAAGGTGGAATACGTTGTTTGGACACATACTCTAAATCATTCAAGGAAACAATTTATAATTTAAACATGGTCAATTTGGAAACCTCAAATGGAATGCACACTTAGAAAAATAAGAGGGTCAGAGTCCATCGGGTCGCTTTGAGACTAGATCGCTTCCTAATTTTAGAGTCAATTATGATCATTGGTCTCCAATTGTATGCCACTATTATGCCAAGCTCGGGCTCTGATCAATATCCAATTAACCACGATATTGATTAGAATCGTAGTCCAAAAAACCACCCATTTTTGTTTGAATCCTTTTGGATTGATCACCCGTTATTCCAAGATAAAATTTATAAGTGATGGAGAGAGGAAATGATTGAACTTGGTTCAGTAATTTTCTGCTTCCACCAATGAATCAAATATCTTAAATCCCGTCTCAGATAGTGGAACAAGGAGGAGTTTGAAGATATTTTCAAAGCCCAAAGAGAGTTGACAGAAAAAATGGAGCTGATCCAACAATAGATGATACTTAAAGGAAGGAACAAATCTCGTATTGATTAGGAAGCTCAAATTCAAACCCAAATAGAGGAACACAATCAATAGGAAGAAATACTATGGAGGAAAAAATCCCGAGTGTGTTGGTTGAAGGACGAGGAGAAGAATACCAAATTCTTTCACCGATCCATGATTGAACATCGACACCGCAATCAAATTTCCACTATAAGGGACAACCAAGGTAATAAATGTTGGGTATGTGTTATATTCTTTGCACGAGTAGTAGCGTCTGAGCGCCTGCGCCGGGCGTGCAGGGGTTCGGGGGCAACGCCCCCGATTTTTTTTTTCCGGGACGACATATTTCTGGGACCACGTGATATTAGGTGGTTTTTCGGCACATGGTTTTTTGCCGATGGTTTTCTATTTCTGGTTAAGGAATTAGGGTTTTGGACTAATCCAGGTCATTGGGTTAGGGTTTTGGATGCCGCTAGCTCCTATATGTATATTGTATTTTAAACAGTGTAAAACAGTGTATGAATATAATATATGCTGGTTTTCCCAGTTTGGGTTTCCAGGTGAAAAATCTCTGTGTAATGTTTGTATTTGCCATTGTATTTTTTCTGTTCTTTTCTGAATATCGATTTGCAGTAGATATTGTACAAGGTTAGAATTTACATTTGGTATCAGAGCTTTATTGGCTTCAGGGGGACGCCTTTGTCATCAAGGGTTTGGCTCGGGACTGTGATAAGCCTTGTTACAGTGGGAGATCTGCGGTATTGTTTTTCAGGTGAAAATAAATGGCAAGCAATTCGAAGATGGAGATCGAGAAGTTTAATGGAAAAATATTTGAGCTGTGGAAGCTCAAGATGGAAGATATTTTGGTGGATAGAGATCAGTGGATCGTGGTAGATCCAGGTACGGCACCTACAGGAACTTCTGCAGATGATTGGAAAAAGACGGATCGGAAGGCAAAGAGCACAATTCGACTGTGTCTCTCCGATTCAATATTACTGAATGTGTCAGAGGAAGCTACAACCAAAGATTTATGGGAAAAGTTGGGGAAGTTGTATCAGTCTAAGTCCCTGGTAAATA
>ML819563.1:34927-66398 GCA_009831015.1 Picea engelmannii
CTGGCTCCTATATGTATATTGTATTGTAAACAATGTAAAACAATGTATGAATATAATATATGCTGGTTTTCCCGGTTTGGGTTTCCAGGTGAAAAATCTCTGTGTAATGTTTGTATTTGCCATTGTATCTTTTCTGTTCTTTTGTGAATATCGTTTTGCAGTCGATATTGTACAAGGTTAGAATTTACAATAAACTTACAACACAAGAAGACATTGAGAAATACACGATACATTGCTATCAGTCTCTTCTTTTGGAACTACAACAATATTAAAAGGAAACAATCTATAACATCACTAAAAAAATTCCTTGGCTGGTTACTCAAGAGCAGAATGAAGCCCTTTTATGAGAAATCACCCTAAATAGAATTAGAACAAGTTGTTGGGTAAATGACAAAGGGAAAATCATTAGGGCTCGACAGATTCACCACTGACTTCTTTCAGGCATGTTGGTCAATAATCCAATAAGATCTCTGGCAATTAATTGAGATCTCTTGCATAACTTCTTTTGTCTTTCCTACGCTCAACGTAACCTTTATTACTCTCATCTCGAAGGGGGAAAATGTGGAGGATCTCGATAAGTTCAGGCCTATCTAACTTTGCAATGCGGTCTATAAAATCACAAATAAAGTAATTGCAAATCGATTGAAGCCTCTACTCCCAAGACTGATATCCCTAGAGCAGTCATGATATGTTGAGGGTCGAAAGATCATGGATAGTGTCATCCTTGCCCACAAAGTGATTCACTCACTGAAAAACACTAAAAAAAATCCAATATGCTTATTAAATTATACATGTCAAAAACATTCGACAAGTTGAGATGGAAACACATTAGACATGTTCTCCTTGCTTTTGGATTCTATGAAAGATGGACTAGTTGGATTTTGTCTCTCACCTCCAAGGTTTTATTCTCAATTCTTACCAATGGCTAACCCTCAACAACCTTCACCCCATCTAGAGGCATCCAACAAGGGGATCCACTCTTCCCCTTTCGTTTTATTTTGATGGTGAAATGGCCGGGACACATGCTTAATGTAGCAATGGAAACCAAAAAAATCAAAGGTCTCAGGATTCTCAGAGATGACCTCGTGGCCTCTCATAAGAATTTTGTAGATGATACACTACTCATGGGAGTACTGACAACTCATGAAGCCAATGCATTTAAACATGTACTATCATATTTTATGGCAACTTCAAGAACCACCATGAAGTATGATAAGTCACAAATTTTCTTCGTTAATACTCCACCTTTTGTTCAAATTAATATTTCACAGATTCTAGGTTTTCAGTGGATCTCCCTTCCTTCCAAATACTTGGCATCCCCTCTTGTAGACAATGTTCTCCAAAATGTCTCGTGGGAGGATCTTCTCAACAAATTGGAACATAAATTGGCAAGCTAGAATTTTCGGTCTCTTAAGTTAGCAAGTTGTCTAATCCTTCTAAAGTCAGTTCTTTAGGCCATGCCCCTCTATTTATTCTCTACGTTGCTAGCCCCAAAATATCTTCTCAAAGTTGTTCGCAATTTGTAGTGATCCTTTCTCTTGGGGAGAGCTAGAAAAGAGAAAAAATGGGCCCTTGTAGCATGGGACAAGCTATGCTTTCCAAAAATGGCAAGAGGTCTTGGTTTGTGGGACCCAAAAATCTTGAGTGCTATCATGGGGGATAAAACTTGGTGGTGATGGCTCCACGGTGCAGGGGAGTTGTGGGGCCAAATTTGGAGGTGCAAGTATGCTGCAAATATGGCATAACAAGATCTAGTTTGAATGGATGGTCAAAATACTAGCTCCCACATATGGAATGTAGCCTAGAAAAATAAGCATCTAGTCCAAAATCATTGCTTCTAGGAGATTCATAACAGTCAAATAGCTCTATTTTGGGATGATTCTTAGTAGCAAATACCAAAGTTCTGCATAACAAAAGATCTCCAAATCCTCCAGGAAACTATGATCAATCAGGACAAGACCCAACTCTCTCACTACTAGGTTCCTCAGCCATCGAACGGTCATTGGCAGTTTTGACTACCAAACGAAGCTTGGACCTCTCTACCAGAGAAATTTGATTGAGATACTTTTTGACATGAATTTTATGCTAGGAAAATAAGAATTCAGGAAGGAATGAATAAAATTCGATGGGGTTATTTTCTTGGAGGAAGCTTCAACATTAGAGAGGATTATATCATAGCGGTAGGGCACTCATAACTCCCCACTCCAAAAATATGGGATAAAATTTGAAAGAAAAACCTATGGCCAAAAATATCCCTTTTCCTTTAGCTTCTAGGGAAAAATTATCACTTATGATAATTTGGTTTAACAAGGATTCTTGGGCCCCTCCTTTTGCCATCTCTATCGCTTGAATGAGGAAACTACAAAACATCTCCTTAATTCTTGTCCTTGTGTAGAAACTCTATGGGAAAAAGGAACTACAACTTTTATATAGACTAATAGAAACACGACTAGCATCATAGAGACCATAGCAAATTGGAGACAAACAATCTTTTCCCATCCAATTCTTAATCAAGCATGGCAACTCTTCCGTGGGTTCCTTTTATGGGATCAAACATGAAATTGGTTAGAGGTATTAAGCGACACTTGTTCCCTTATGCTAATACATTATGGTAATAAATACATTGGACCTAGCATCGGTCAATTTAGATACAATTACATTATCTGAGGATTGGATTAGCGGAAGGGATTTAGGGATCTCGGGAAATCTAGCATCATAATGGGAACATTAATGTGATAACTTAAATGAGGCAGGGGTATCACTCAACAAGAAGGAAGACACTTTGATCTAGATAGGAGGAGACTGCTCGGGTAAAATGTCAGTGAAAAATATCTATGCAACACCAACCTCTACTTTTGAGTGGCCACAGGTGAATGGCTGGGAAAACAAACTTTGGAAATGGGAAGTTCAATTGAAAAAAAAACTATTTATTTGGATGGTTGTTGAAAACAAAATACTAACGTGGCAAGTATTACAAGGTAAAGGGTGGCAAGGTCCCGACCGGTGCCCCTTATGCAAGGTCGATAATGAAGACGTTGATCATCTCCTTGTGCACTGCCAGTTTACTCAGTCAATTTGGGGCATTCTATCAATCTGTCTTAATCAAAATTTTCTTTGGAACGAACAGTCACTAACTCATTGCTTTGAGTCTTGGGTAAAAGACAAATGTTGTCCAATAAATCTGGCTGTACATCTTTGTTGTTTTATATGGGCTGAAAGAAACCAAGTATTATTCAAGGATAAATCCCCTTCATGTTGGGTAGTTATAATTAAAACCTTAAGGAATCTATGCCCATGTAACAACCCAAAATTTGTGAATGTTATTAAATGGAGCCCGATGATTCAAGATGCTGATCATATAATTGCATTTTTTGATGGAGCTTCTATCATGAAGGGTAGGAACTGTGGGGCTGGGGGGGTTTTTAAATTTTCTGCTCAGAAAGCTTGTAGATGGCATATAAATGGAGGCAGTGGCACACACTCAAAAGCTGAGTTATTGGGGGCATGGGTGACATTAACTATTGCTAAACTGTGGAATATTACAAAGTTAAAAATCCTTGGAGACTTGAAGGTTATAATTGTTTGGCTCAACAAAAAATGTATATTAAATGATAGTGATTTAGAAGGATGGAAGCACAGAACCAAGGATTTATCTTCACTTTTCCAAGAAATCAACTACTTACACATCTACGGGGAGTATAACAAGGAATCAAACCACCTTTCCAAACAAGCACTGCTTGGGCCTTCAGGCAGATTAACTTATTACCATTTGGATAATGGGAAGGTTGGACCGCCGACTCATATCAAGATTTTTTAATACTTGCTTCCTACATATGGGTGGACCATGGATTTTGGGGTGATTGTGAGATAATATGGGTATATTTTCTAGGAAGGCCATATTATATTTTTATTTTGATGAAAGGGGTAACAATTTTGTACTTTCATTTTTATGTTGTGATGGATTTGTAATCATCATCAGACTGGTTTATCTCATTTGGGGATTACTGAGTCATAGCGATTTTAGAGCTGGATGAGAATGTAAAAGTCTCTAATTAGTAGTGACTATTTAAATTTTTGAATTGTGGGATGACCATTTTGATATGGTATGAAGATGTAAATGAAATTATAATCTTAATATAATTTCGAGCAAATTTTCTTTGGAAAAAATGCTAATATTATTAATTGGTTAAAGAAAAAACATTACGTCAATAGTTTTACAAGACAAAGAAGCAACCATACGACCCGCGTGCTATGGAAGTAGTTCAAGAAATTATTGAACTTTCATAAGTGAATCTTGTTTGACTATTTATAAATAGGATGAGAAATAAAGTCCATGGCTTTTAATGGTTTTACTTTTGGTAAAACTTCTTTATAAAACTTACTTTTCATGAAGAAAATAAAACTTACTTTTCAAAAATTTACTTTTGATGAGGAAAAGTGTCATTTTGGCCAAGTTATTAGTCCCTACCATATGCATAGAGGGACTATAGCGATCGATAATTCGTTGACTACATATTAGTTTGTCCTTTGACAAAAAATATTTGCATAATACCTATTGTTGGAGCTAGGGAATTAAAAACATATATTTTTATATAATAAAAAGTAGCATATATGTACTATTTTGATTGGATAAGAGATTGGAGGTCTTATTTCCGGCTTCGCTATTTCCAATGTTTTTATATGGCAACATATGCAAATTTTTTCAAGTATACAATCTTTTTGAATAATATATTTTTCCTATGTATTGCTTGAAGGTGGATTAATGCTAGCATTAGTTCAAATGTTTGTGTTAGCATTTTCTGCTAGCTTAATATATCCGTATTTTTTTTGTTTGTACTAATCATATTGAAATGTTTTGATATCCAAGATTTATAGTGATTGAGAATTCCAAAGTTTATAACATCCTTGCTGCATGTATTTGTATTGAAATGTATTGACACTTATTTTGAGACACCTGAATAGGCTTGACAACTTTAATGTTTACATGACGCGAGGTCCTCCAACAGGCCTGAAAGCTTAAATGTTTGCATATTGCGAGGTCCTTAGACAACCTGACAGCCTTAAATGTTTATCTAAATATGCTTCTCGAAGTACATTTTTCCTCGAAAATTTCCATACAATGTTACAGTGAATTTGCAAACTGTTGTTGTCCACCGCCAGTTGAATAGCCATTGTATGTTTCATCCTTCTTCTACCTTTGCAATGCAATTTCGTCATCGTTGAAGCTACATACATTGTTTATTGGTTCGGTGAGTGCTTCTTCTTCGTTGGTATGTCGGTTGCTAGCTGTTGTTGTTTCATTTTCGATTCGACCCGCGCTTCTGCATTTTGTTGTTTCAGAGTAATTTTCCATGCCATAGTTTCATTTTCTATTCCTTTGTTGTTCAGTGTTTTTAGTTTGCAAGTAAGAATGTTTTCTTATTTGTACTGGCATGGCCATCATATGTTTTTGGTTTCTTTTGTGCTTTGGCTACAGTTTCGTAATCATTGGAGATACATATGTTGTTTACTGGCTCAGTGGTTCTTGCTGGTTCGTGGGTTGCTGGTTCTGTTTGTTTGGCTCGGGTTTATGCTTTGGTGCCCTAGGGGGTGTAGTTCGACATGTTTGTGCTTTCTCACTGGTTTGGTGTGTGCTGCTATTTTTTTTTGTTTGATTCGACCTTGCAGGGTTGGGGTTCAACTCCAGTGGTTGGAGATTTTTTTTTTTTTTTGGGGGGGGGTGCTTTACGATGTTCAACCCTTGCACCTAGGAGTCGACATGCAATTGTGTTATTTTCCCTGTCTACCGAGGTCGATATCTATTCTTCTGTGAGATTTTGCTGGTGCTTCAGTGTTGGCATGAAAGAAAATAGTTGCATGAAACACTGTTGGAGGATTACATGTGAAATTTCAATATCCACTGTTTTTTTGTTAGAATAAAGCATATGCATGGTACATTTATAAACCATGTATGGTCAGATGTGCCCATATGACATTACATGTTCTTTCTCCTCTACACAGACTGGTGTGCGCACGATACAATTTGTGTTGTACTTGAGCTATGATATGTACAACAAAGATTCTGCAAGATTATATTTCGATGTTTGGAACCATGTCTGGGTAGTTTGCCATGGAAAACCAAAAAATTGTATCGTGGGCACATCAATTTGTGTGGAGGATAAAGAACATGTATTTCCATAGGTGGAAGTATATCTGGATAATTTGCCATGGAAAACCAGAAATCGTTTAGCTATGACCATGCAATTTCGTAATATTTTGTGGCTTGTAATATATTTTGGGCAGGGCAAAAAAAATTACAGGTTTACAACTATGGATGGAGAAGCACAAAGGTTCATGTTTCTGCCTATCTTCTAGACTGTTCGTTGAGTCTCTTTTAGTATATGTACATATTGCTTGTTCTCCGGTGCATACCAACTTCCATTCATATTCGTTGTATTTTGTGTGTTCCCACATTCAAACAAACATAATAGTTGGAGAAAATGACGGAGTTTTGACTGCATCGGTTGAAGAGGATATAGAAAGGTGGATGCTTGTACTGTTATTTCATATTGCGTTGTTTTGTATTTCATTTATTGTCTGTATATGTGTTCAATTAGTTTATTATATGTACATGTTGCATGCCTTCCTACATGGTAACTTTTGTTCATTACATGCCTTCCTGCATACTTTTGTTCGAATGTTTGTGTTAGCATTTTCTGTTAGCTTAATATATCCGTAATTTTTTATTTGTACTAATCATATTGAAATGTTTTGATATCCAAGCTTTATAGTGATTGAGAATTCCAAAGTTTATAACGTCCTTGCTGCATGTATTTGTATTGAAATGTATTGACACTTATTTCGAGATGCCTCAATAGGCCTGACAACTTAAATGTTTACATGACGGGAGGTCTTCCAACAGGCCCGACATCTTAAATGTTTTCATACTACAAGGTCCTTAGACAACCCGACAACCTTAAATGTTTATCTAAATATGCTTCTCGAAGTACATTTTTCCTCGAAAATTTCCATACAATGTTATAGTGAATTTGCACACTGTTGTTGTCCACTGCCAGTTGAATAGCCATTGTATGTTTCATGTTTCTTCCTTTGCAATGCAATTTCATCATCATTGAAGCTACATACATTGTTTACTAGTTCAGTGAGTGCTTCTTCTTCGCTGGTTCGTCGGTTGCTGGTTGTTGTTGTTTTGTTCTCGATTCGACCTGCACTTTTTCATTTCGTTGTTTCAGAGTAAGTTTCCATGCCATAGTTTCATTTTCTATTCCTTGTTTGCTGTTCATTGTTTGCAGTTTGCAAGTAAGAATGTTTCCTTATTTGTAGTGGCATGGCCGTCGTATGTTTCTGGATCCTTCTGTTCTTTGGCTGCAGTTTCATAATAGTTGGAGATACATATGTTGTTTACTGGCTCGATGGTTCTTGCTAGTTCGTTGGTTCTTGCTGGTTCGTTGGTTCGTGGGTTGCTGGTTCTGTTTGTTTGGCTTGGGTTTACGCTTTGGGGCCCTAAGGGGTGCAGTTCAACATCTTCGTGCTTTCTCGCTGGTTTGGTGCTTGCTGCTATTTTCTTTTGTTTGATTCAGCCTTGCAGGGTTGGGGTCCAGTGTCGGTGGTTGGAGTTTTTTTTTTTTTNTTTGGGGAGGGGGGCGCTTTATGGTGTTCAACCCCTGCACCTAGGAGTCGAAATGAAGTTGTGTTATTTTCCTTGTCTACCGAGGTCGATATCTATTCTGTTGTGAGATTTTGCTGGTGCTTCAGTGCTGGCATGAAAGAAAATAGTTGCATGCAAAATTGTTGGAGGATTACATGTGAAATTGCAATATCCGCTGTTTTTTTGTTAGAATAAAGCATATGCAGGGTACATTTATAAACCATGTATGCTCAGAAGATGTGCCCATATGGAATTACATGTTCTTTCTCCTCTACACAGATTGGTGTGCGTACGATACAATTTGTGTTGTACTTGAGCTATGATATGTACAACAAAGATTCTACAAGATTATATTTCGATGTGTGGAACCATGTCTGGGTAGTTTGCCACAGAAAACCAAAAACTTGTATCGTGAGAACATCATTTTGTGTAGAGGATAAAGAACATGTATTTCCATTGGTGGAAGCATATCTGGATAATTTTCCATGGAAAACCAGAAATTGTTTAGCTACGGCCATGCAATTTCATAATATTTTGTGGCTTGTAATATATTTTGGGCAGGGGAATTTTTTTTATAGGTTTACAACTATGGATGGAGAAGCGCAAAGGTTCATGTTTCTGCCTATCTTCTAGACTATTCGTTGAGTCTCTTTTAGTATATGCACATATTTCTTGTTCTCCGGTGCATACCAACTTCCATTCATGTTCGTTGTATTTTGTGCGTTCCCACATTCAAAAAAACAGAATAGCTGGAGAAAATGACGGAGTCTTGACTGCATCGGTTGAAGAGGATATAGAAAGGTGGATGCTTGTACTGTTATTTCGTATTGCGTTGTTTTGTATTTCAATTATTGTCTGTATATGTGTTCAATTAGTTTATTATATGTACATGTTGCGTGCCTTCCTACATGGTAAGTTATGTTCATTACACGACTTCCTGCATATTAACCTGCTTCATGTCCGTTGTGTTTTCGCTACATTGCTACATTTAAACAAACAGAGTCGCTGGAGATGATGATGGGATATTTAGGGGGTAAATAACCTTTTTTCTCTTTCTTTTACATGTCTGTCTTCATTATAAGTTATCTTCAATACATGCCTTCCTGCATACTAACCTACTTCATGTCCATTGTGTTTTCATTGCATTGCTGCATTTAAACAAATAGAATGGCTGGAGAGGGCGATGGACTCTTTGGCGGATAAATAGACCCGTTTCTCTTTATTTTAGATGTCTATCTTCATACTAACTTGCCTTCATGTCCATTGCATATTCGGCGTTGCTGCCTTGGAAAAAACAGGTTGCTTGGACATGAAGATGAATTGTTCTATGCAATAGCAGAGGGTTCTGTGGTACAATCTTCTAAAAGGTATACCAACCGTGCTGGTAAATTAAATATACAAATTGGGTGGGGGCATATAATATTAGACTTGAAAATGATGGCTTCGCAGTAATGGGATTTTCTGCCCTCCCTATTTCTACTTTTTCCATTTTCTATTATCCCTTTTGTTTTCTAATTCATCTGCTTAGTGTTCTTTCTGAAAATGCCTTGGTGCATCGGTTGGTGGACTAACAGTTTCACACCTATGGTCGCGCTTCTACCTTATTCCATAGTTATCCACTTTGTCGATTGCGGCTGCTAGGCTGGTAGGTTCAAGATTGCTTCCCTGGATTTCGGGGGTCCGCGATATACAAATTGGCCGTGGTGCCTTGCCCTCACGCCCTGTTTACTGTTAAACATTTTTCCAGTTAAAAAAATCAGATGCATATAATATTACGGTTATTTAGTCCTTCTGATGGACAATATACAATGCATATGCTTGTTTAGTCCTAATGTTCATCTGCACTTTCTTGCATCAAAAAAAGTTGGACTAGTGACATGGGCATGAGCAACCAGTCATCCTAGACATCAGCAGACCGACAAGGCCAAAGGTAAAGATGCATACGCTCTGCTCTTACTATGTTTACCAAAAAAATATCATTGGATATATATTCATCTATGGCATGGTGAATATGCTAATCTCATCTGCAATACATGGTTTGCAGTTCACAAGAAGTGCCAACAAGTACAAGCGAGACATCGAATGTGCCACATGTTTCACAAACTAAGATGTGTGGTTGCAAAACTCTGCCTCCATAGTTCATCGAAGTTATGCATGTAATTGTATATTTATGCCAGTGAAAGAAGAATAGAAAAAAAAATAAAAAAAATGCATAGTACCATTCACTTTAGTTTTCCTGTTCAAAAAATGTCACCAGGTCTAGAGTTGTAACATCTAAAGTACTATCAATAGAGGGCTTGAACAATCGCCGAACTGGACAAGTTTTTGTCAGGGACATAATGGTCGTCTATAGCACCTTCTTGGACAAGGCAAACAAAAGTAGATCCATTATGCGTGATGACATGACAAACAAGGAGGCCATGATGACAATGACACTGACTATTCCTCCACAACTTATCTAGAAACATGCATAAAAGATATTGCCGGGTAATGGGATATCCATTACAAATTTTAATATATTTCCCAAAACAGTATATGACCGTGGTGATTGTGATGGAATTATTTCGCTCAACGAAGCAAGTATTGTGGAAAAAATTTCTGATGTTTGTTCAGAATATCATTTCGTCTCGGACTCGACTATTAACCAGCTTGCATAGAGCACTGACATTTACCCAATCAGAATGATTGGCACAACTATCACCTCGGAGAGAAAACTTGGCTCGCAACACATTCTCCATATAAAGGATGGAGAGTCAGACAATGACAAGGAAATGGTACCAGTTTTCATATTCAGTTTTGTCCTTTATTTTCCCATGTGCATGTATCTCAGGTAAGTTACTCAAATATTGCAGTGTTCCATGTTGCAACTGCAATTGTTTGATACATATTCAAATTTGTTTTCATCAATGGAGCAACAATTGCATAAATGGCAGCTTCCTCTTATGCTCTTCAAAAATATAACAAAGATAAGGGATGTTAGAGAAAGGATCTTTCGGACAACCCAGGTAAGGTTTGGAACAGATTTGCGAGTAGATATAGTAGAGGATCTGAAGAAAATATCCAGCTCTACAACTGTTGTGCGTATACATCCACAAAATCATCCTCACTTTGCTTATAGAAATAGCCTTGAACAATTTTTGCGGCCTGTTTTATTTATTTTTATATTTTTTTAGGGGAGGAGGGGGTGCAATTGTGTATTATATTGTTCAATGTATTAATTCCTATGCTCGCGTTGCCAGGTTGAATTTTTTTTAGTTGCAGCCAAAGTGTACTCGACCCCCTTTGAACCTGTATGTGCAAAATGCAACTCTCCTGCTTTTGCCTCCACTTTGAAAAGTGATGATACGATTGATTGTCTGCGATGCAGTGAAAAATGTCCATATATATATGGAAATTGCATCAATGATGTCGTCCGAACCATGGACAACACAACCGTGCATTGTACAGTTAGGCAACCTCTATTAGAAAATGTGCTTCCTAAGTTGGCAGAGTTGTCGTATGAAACGTATCTACAGAAAAAGGAAAGCAATGTCTACATGCTGGGGGACCTTTGGATACACAACAAATTCACCTTAAATGAGGACAATGCAATTTTACATATCAGCTGAAGAAGGGAAAAATATATATATATGAAACTTTGTTAAGAAACAAAAATGCCTCATGTGTCTTTGTAATATTTCTTCAACATCCAGATGAATGTTCGTCAGACTCGGCTAGTTGGGATTGCACGCACATAACATTGTTCGGTCCAAAAAATGGAAAGCACGGTAGAAAACCCCATATATCCCATGGCCACAGTTATTTTCTACTGGGAATATATACTAGATGCAAGAGAAAACGAATTCGGCGACGTCTTTTCTTTGTATATCAAATTGTTTGGTGCAAAGGTGGATGCGTCCTGCTCTATGGAACCTTCTGGGAACATGCTTGATGCCTGTTTGAAGTTTAGTTAGTTCTTGGTTGTTTTCTTTGTCTGTCAATTTGTATATCGTGGAACTTCGATTGTTGTTTGGAGGACACAGAACAATAGAATCGGATTTTTTAGCCAGCTAGCCTGCAAATCCGCCTGATAATTTCTATGGTGATATGACACAAATGTAGTATGTGGCTTTTTTTGGCAGTTTTCCTTGATCGATGAACTTGGTAAAATTAATCTCCCGGAATAATTTGAAATCAACGAATATATACTGTGTGAAGTGCAATTGTGCTTTCATATCAACAAGAGGCCCTTAAAATTCAAATTGGTCATTGTTTTAGCATTTTTGCTTAATCCATGAACTTGGTAAAATTAATCTCTTGTAATAATTTGAAATCAACGAATATATACTGTGCGAAGTGAAATTCTGCTATCATATCAACAAGAGGCCCTTAAAATTCAAATTGGTCCTTGTTATGCTTGCGGTGATAGAATTTCAAAAAACTTTCTTTTGTTTCAGCGATTTAACATCCTTTGATAATTTTATGTAATTCAATTGTACAATATCAATATTTAATATTAATAATTTAGTATTTGAAAATAATTTTTTTAGATAATGTTAAATAGGATGACCATCCATAAACAATCGCAATGTTGAGCCCGCCAGTCCTTGAGTCCTTCTGTCAATTTGTATGTCGCGGAACTCCGAGTGCTATTTGGAGGACACAGGACAATAAAAGTGCAATGTTGAGCCAGAGAGCCCACAAGTCCGCCTGTCAATTTGTATATCATGGAAATCTGGGTGCTATTTGTAAGACATAGAACAATAGAGGCTCAACTTTGAGCCCGCTAGGCCGAGAACCCGCGATCCAAAAAGTGCCTAAGTATGGAATGAAGGATCCGTGCATGCTCTATAAAATCTCATGTCCATATAAAGTACATGTTTACTATGTATTTCTCGTTTGTCAGAAAATTTCTAGGTGCAGAATTTGGCGGATGCACGTGTTTAGATTTACACTTACTTTTATATCACTAGCCCAACCAAAGTTTACAAACTTTCTTGTCTAATTAAATTCTGCAATATCAATATTTAATATTAATAATTTAGTGTTGAAAATAATGTTTTTAGATCATGTTAGATAGTTGATAGGGATTACCATTCGCGAACAATGGAAATATTGAACCCACTAGCCTTGGAGTCCATCTATAAATTTGTATATTGCGGAACTCTGTGTTGTAGGAAAATCTCCCTGCGGACAGGTAGATCACCTCTAGAGCTTGACCTTAACTCTAGACAGAAAATGCTTAACATGGACACTGACTTCCTTTCAAATCTATCTAAAATAACACATGAGAAGGAAGGATGACAGAAGTACCTTTTTATCGACGTTTGTCCCTGCACGCTCCGAGTTGCGCTCCAATCCTTTGCTCCTCGCTGAGTTCTGCAGACAAGACAAGATACAACCGCTTCCTACTCTATTGATATTAGCCTGAAAACAGATCTATCAACTAATGATAAGTTCATGTGACATTAGACACAAACTAGAAAGAAACAGGCCAAGCGTGTCATATTGATGAGAATAACGACAACAATACTTACAATCGTAGATGCGAATGCGACAGCTTCGTCAAGTCCCCTTCGTCTAACCCTTGCCTGAAAGCTCCACAACCTGGATAATAGCAACTTCACTGGTCACTCTCCTTTGGATGATTGTGAGTTTCCTCCAAGATCATAAGTTTCATATCTTCAATTCTTCCCCCTTCAGCACCACTTATGAGATCATAAGTTTGGTGTAATTCTCTCTTTTTCCATCCCCTTTCACCATTAGAAAGCTTGCTTATATAGCCTTGGAGAGGCTCAACAATCCTTGGGGAAGTTGAGGATTTTCCTCCTTCAGTTGAGGATCTTCCCTAGGATCATGGCTGGACTAGGTATTCAAATCCAAATTCCTTCCAAGAATGAAAAGATGCTTCCCCCATTCATCTCAACAACTTAACTACTGCCCAGAATAGGTAGCGCTCTCTCAAAAGGGCCATCAGAGCATTGTATCACTCCCTAGTAAGCTTTAGGGGGCGCCAACGCTCTCAAAATCTACAACGCTCCCTCAAAAGGGCTAGGGGAGCGTTATAACGCTCCCTGACAGTGTAAGGGGGAGCGCTGGTGCTCCGAGACAGTGTAAGGGGGAGCGCTCCTCTCCAAAAACTCAGTTTTTGAGGTGCTTTCAGATGGCAAAAGGTTTGCAAGCCTGTTGACTCATTTCTCCTCTTCCAAATCAAATGTTTGAGGTGTTTCAAGTGTCCTTCTCATGTCGTTATAGGCACGACATAGGCATCATGGCAGTATGCTTTGCTTGACACTTGCGACACTTGTGAGCAACATGCGACACTTGCGACCTTGTGAGAAAAATGCGACACTTGTGACACTTGTAATGACGACACTTGCGACACTATCAGAGTGAGTAATTTTGATGTGTAACACTCTGAGTGCTGTTTGGAAGACATATAACAACATAAGTGCGATGTTGAGCTAGCTAGCCGCAGGTCTGCTTATCAATTTGTATATCACGGAATTGTGGGTTCTATTTGTAGGGCACAGAACAATAGAGGCCCAATTTCATCCCCCCAGCCCGAGAAACTGCGATCCAAAAAGTGGCCAAGTATGGAATGTGGGATCCGTACATGATCTATAAAAATTTCATGTCCATACTTTATAAGAGCATACTTAGTATGTATTACTCGTTTTTTGAATTTTTTTTACGTGCGAAAGTTGGCGGATTCACGACTTTAGATTTCACTTACTTTTATATCACCAGCTCGACCGACCGCTTCCCCATTTGAATTGTAATAAACGAATATAAACTGGCCCAAGTCCAAATGTGCTATGACATCAACACGAGGGCCTTAAAATTCAAATAGCTCACAAGTTTGCTTGTCAATTTGTATATCGCGTAAATGTGGGTGCTATTTGTAGGGCACAAAACAACAAAGGCCCAATTTTGAACCCGCCAGGCCAAGAAACCTCGATCCAAATAGTGGCTAAGTATGGAATGAGAGATCCGTACATGATAAATAAAATCTCATGTCCATAGTTTTTAGAAGTACATCTTTAGTATGTATTGCTCGTTTCGTCCGAATGTTGTTTAGAAGAAATATAACAATAGAACTGCAATGTTGAGCGA
The DNA here is from genome assembly GCA_009831015.1 of Picea engelmannii. NCBI lineage: Eukaryota > Viridiplantae > Streptophyta > Pinopsida > Pinales > Pinaceae > Picea > Picea engelmannii. The sequence continues at coordinate 49,671 of ML819563.1, forward strand.
GCTAGTCCACAAGTTCGCCTGTCAATTTGTAGATCGCGGGACTCTGGGTGCTATTTGTAGGATACAAACCAATAGAGGCTCAATTTTGAGCCCGCCAGACCGAGAACCCGCGATTGAAAAAGCGACCAAGTATGGAATGCAGGATCCGTACAAGCTCTATAAAAACCTCATGTCCATACCTTATAAGAGTACAAACTTAGTATGTATTACTCATTTTTCGTAAAACTTCTAGTTGCGGAAGTTGGGGGATTCATGACTTCATATTTCAATTACTTTTATATCAATAGGCTGACTAACCGCTTCTCCTTTTGATATTGTAAGAAACGAATATAAACTATCTCAAGTCCAATTGTGCTAATACATCAACAGGAGGCCCTTAAAATTCAAATCGTCCGCAAGTTTGCTTGTCAATTTGTATATCGCGGAACTTTGGGTGCTATTTGTAGGGCACGGAACAACAAAGGCCCAATTTTGATCCTGCCAGCTCGAGAACCTGTGATCCAAAAAGTGGCTAAGTATGGAATGAGGGCTGCATACATGCTCTATAAAATCTAATGCCCATACTTTATAAAAGTGCATATTTGGTATGTATAACTCGTTTCTTGCAAAATTTTCTAGGTGCGAAACTTAACGGATACAAGTGTTCAGATTTCCACCCATTTTTATATCAAAAACCTGACCGATCTCTTGCCCGTTTCATATTATACAAAATTTTTGGAATGCAAGTTTCTGATTACGCGGGTTTTTCTTTGAAATAAGATATTTCACATCCTTTTATAATTTTATGTAATCAAATTGTACAATATGAATATTCAATATTAATACTTTAGTATTGAAAATAATATTTTTAGTAGTGTTAGATAGTTTATAGGGATCAACATCCGTAAACAATCGCAAGGTTGAGCTCGCCAGCCCTAGAGTCCATCTGTGAATTTGTATATGGCGGAACTCCGAATGTTGTTTGAACGACACAAAACAATAGAAATGCAATGTTGAGCAAGCCTGGCGGCAAGTCCGCCTATCAATTTGTATATCGTGGAACACTTTGGTGCTATTTGTAGGTCACGGAACAATAGAGGCCCAATTTTGAGCCCGTCGACCTGAGAACCAGTGATCCAAAGATTGGATTAAGTATGGAATGCAGGAATAGTACATGCTCTATAAAATCTCATGTCCGTACTTTCTAAAATTTTATTTTATGTATTACTTGTTTTTTTCGGAAAATTTCTTGGTATGGAAGTTGGCGGATTCACGTATTCAGATTTCACTTACTTTTATATCACCAGCGCAACTGACCAATGACTTCCCCATTTCATATTGTAGAAACCTTGTTGTCTAATTAAATTGTACAATATCAATATTTAATATTAATAATTTATTATTCAAAATAATGTTTTTAGATAATGTTAAATACTTAATAGGGATTAGAATTCGTAAACAATGGCACTCTCGAGGCCACCAGCCCTAAATTCCATCTGTCAATTTGTATATCGCGGAACTCTGAGTACTGTTTGTATGACACAGAACAAAAGGAGTGCAATGTTGACCGAGCTAGCTCACAGGTCCGCTGGGCAATTTGTATATTGCGGAATTCTGGATGCTATTTGTAGACCACGAAACAATGGATGCCCAATTTAGAGCCCACCAGTACGAGAACCTACGATTAAAAAAGGGGCCAAGTATGGAATGCGAGATCCATACATGCTCTATAACATATCATGTTCATACTTTATAGTACATATTTAGTGTGTATTACTCATTTTTTGGAAAATTTCTAGTTTCTCTTTTCTCTCTGCTTTCCCTTCTTGAATCTCAGGTTCCTGCATAGGTGGGTTTAACATTGCATTTCGATTGTTCCACCGCGTGCAACTAGCACATGGACTTCCGCAATTTACAAATTAGCAAACAAACCCCCCTTCATTTTGTATGCTTTCGCTTTCTGTTTACTTGGTCCTTTTCCCCAATGTCTCATGCTTTTATATACAGAACCCAAAGTTCAACAATATACAAATTGCCCTCTCTCCATTGCGCTTCCGTTGTTCCCCTACGCACAAACAACAACCAAAATTCCGCGACATACAAATTAACGGTCGATATATGTCACTGAGATACAATATGACCATTGGCCCTTCACGTCTCCTGGGTATATATTCTTCTCTTTTTATTTTGTAACCCACCCAACCGCTTTCCATAATTAGGTATTTCTTGGAATGGGTTTCGTGGGTTGGCAGGTGCATGAAATGTACAATGCTTCGTCACAATTCACCATCACCGCTGCCTTCGTACTTGTTTCCAGATATGCATTAATTAAGCTTTAATACTATCAGTTCATCCTGCAGGGATCGTTAATATTGTCATTAATGTCCATAAATCTGGAGAAGATTTGTCATTACTACGAATTAAACTAAGATTTGTACAGAAGTATGTTATCCTTTCCAAGTATTCATTTCAAACATGATGCAATTTGTTTTTGTGCGCCGACGGGTTGACGCCTTTAAGAAATTTCTAATTCGTAATCTCTCTTCGTCGTCACCGCGACCTTCACACTTTTTTCTAATTATGCAATTAGTGAGCTGTAATGGTGACAACTCATTCCACACGAACCCTGGAGATTGTCATTTATCAGTGAAAGGCTCAAGGATATATTCCATTGATATGAATTAAACCATAATTTTCGGAGGGTTATATTATCCCTACTAGATTTCCATTTCAAACATCGTCTCGAGAAAACATAAATTGTCGTTATCTTGTGGTAGTAGTTCTATCCAGATACAATAAACACATTCGGGCATAATGTCCAGAGGTTCCACTATTCCAAGGCATATTCTTACTGCTCATCTCCCTCTGCCCAGGAGAAAAAAAGGAGATGGTCCCTTGGTACACCAAGAGATATATTTCAAGCCAAAGAATTCCAAGGCAACCTTGCCTGCTCAGATAACATACCCAGTTGCATTCATGGATGTCGTAGAGGTTGATGTCATGGATTCCAATCCGGAAGAAGATGATCTGATGGTCAATGATACAACAATGGATGATGGAAATGCAGAGACTCTTCCCACTCCTACGCCCAAATTGAAATCAACCATCACGGGCGGAACTTCCCGGCTCACTAATGGCGGTCCTGCCAACACCAAAGAGAGTTTCAGAATAGAAAATGACGCTGAATGCAATAGCTACTTTGCAGTCCAAAATTAGGAATTCCAGAGTTCGAAATTAGTCTGTTCCGGGCAGAAGAGTTTCACTGTAAAGAAATGATATGTTGATGCTCCCAAAGATATATTTCAAGCCAAAAAATTATTCACTTGCGGGACTAATATCTTGTTCTCTGGATATACAATTAACATCTTCGGGAATCATGTCCATAACTCTCATTGTTGCAAGGCATTTTTCTACTAGTCATCTCCTTCCACCCAGAATGGACTAATTTGGGCCTCTGAAATTGCACGTGCAACCTGTGTCCCTGAATTTTTTTCGACTATGCAAAGACGGTTTCAGTTAAGGGATATTCCATTTTCCATGCCACATTTTTCGTCTTCTTCCTCACGGGAAGCTTATGAAAACTACCAATTTCACCATAAGATGATTCATCGAGGAGAAAACTGCAAGGATGTTGCATACTACAGATCCCGTGCCTGTGTTTGTGGCAGATATGTTCAATGTTTTGGCTCGAAGAACTGGGTCCAATTTCTAAGGATAGATGCACAATACTCAGCTTTTTCTTATTTTTTTAAACAGATTTGCTATTAAATTTTTTTTCCTTGGAGTCTTCGTTGCTTCTTCTTTTATGGATTTAACGCCTGTTCTCATTGGCATGGTTTGGTGCTATCGTGGTTCTTGGATATTGTGTTTACTTTGGTTATTTTTTCTAAGATGGAACATGTAACAATTATATGAATGTACTCTTTCAATCCACCAGCCTTTTATGCAAACAAAAAATGGATTACAAACAGTTTCAAACCAATGTTCAATTCTATTCGTAACGCAGATAGAACATAGCAATGCCAATGTATAATCTTGCAGCAAAATCATAATTCTTGTTTCTAGACATGCAGTTATTAAGTTTTAATGCTAACAATCCATAACGAAAGAAGTTTAATACTTAATTTAATATGTTATAGACATAGAAGAATGCATCAAGAACACAGTTGCACCCACACGCTCCAATAAAATCTAATCTTCAACAAAGCATTTGCTGGCAATTAGTAGAAAATGAAGTTTAATAGTTAAGTTAATATGTTACAGTCATGGAAGAATGTATCAAGAACATAATTACACACACAGGTTGCAATAAAATATAATCTTCAACAATGCATTTGCTGACAATTAGTAGAAAATGATAGTTTTGTAACAATGAGGCTTCTTTGAAACCAATTCGTGCTTACGAAAACTACCCTCCGCCTTTCTATTTTCCCACTCTTTTATTCCCCATAGTTTCTCTTCCTGGTCACTTAATCATCTTTTTTCGAAAATGCCTTGTTGTGCGGCTTAGCGGATTCACGCGTTTCCAATGAGTGCTTCCCCTTTCTTTAAATTGACCCTCTATTGTTCTATGTCCTACAAGTAGAACCCAGAGTTCCACCATATACAAATTGACAAGCGGACTTGCGCGTTGACTGGCTCAACATTTCACTTGTACTTTTCCATGACCTCCAAACAACATTCAGACCTCCGTGATATATAAATTGACACACGAGCTCTAGGGCTGGCCAGCTCAAGATTGCCTTTGTTTGTGGATGGAAAAGTGCTAAAACGAGCCATACCACATTTTCTCTAAAATAACCTCTAGTCTCTATATATTTTATTTTATTTATACAATTATAACTAATCAAAATCAAAATTTTCAACTTTTGAAAATGTGCCAACTAATTTCTCATGCAGTAGCATGCACATTGTCTAAAATTTAATAGAATGTGCATGGTGTTAAAAATAATAGGTGTGCTCGTTTAACCATATACAAGATAGAAATATTGTCACCCAACCATAGGCCGAAGCCACCCCCGAGCACCTTAACCTTGACATAAAGAATAATTATGGAAGCAAACCCTAGATCCAAAAGCCAATCAAGGTAGCGCACCACTCTCCAGAGCTAACACACCAAGCAGAAAGTCCAAACCATAACCAAGAGAAAGTCCAAGCCTAAAACCGAAAATACTAGTTGTAGTAGCTACAACTGCAACTACTCTCCAAACTTGCACACTTACTAAAGTTCTGTAGTTGCAAGATGTGTGTGTCCAAATGAGCTCCGACATCCTGTATTTATACTACTCTTCCTTAGCCGTTTGGGACGACTTCTCTTTCTGGAGGCTAAAAACTCAATATTAATTATTTTATTTAGCCGACTTGTCTTCTAGGGTTATGTCCAATGATTTAGGGGTTCTTATTGCTTCTCGAAATATTCTATTCTTGTCAGGGTTACATGTGGAGTTTTAATACCTCCCACATCTACCATAATATCAACACTCCCTCCTAGCTAGGGAGGTATTGAATGAAATGGTATTGAGAAAAAACATACCATTCGACCGATAACATCATCATAGCCACACATGCTATCTCATGATTAAATCATGAGCACCATCATCACTATCAATATCATATGATAGTATCAACTCCATCATCTCTCAAATCCATACTCCATATGAGTAATCAGGCATGATGTTGAATAAGTCACTCACTCCATAGAATGATACAAGAACTATTATTCTAATCTAGACATATGTCCTAGAATAATAATTGTTCCAAGAGTTGCTAGAAGCCACGCCATGGGCTATAAGGACTATTCTTCTAATCCATAAATACGTCTTAGAAGAATAACTATCCTGGATCATTTTCCTCTTGAAGAATATCTGTCCACCAAAACACTAACTATCCATCTAGATGGTAATCATTTCCAACACTGCTAATAGTCTTCATGGCAATCAAAAAAATGACATTCAATATAACACAATTGTGTCTATCCATAATAGTACACAACTATTATCCAATGGTACACAACCACACCAAGTAGCACATGACTATTTAACTAGTGACACATAGTCACAACCAGTGGAACACATCCACCACAATGGCATAAAACTACTTTCCAAAGACATACAATCTCCACAGTAATCATATCATCCGATATCAACTTGCATAACAATATCATGATACAAACTGAGTAATCTAGGCCGTTTTTCCACTCACATATGTGAGATTTGGAAGAACATTTTCCCCCAGGAGGTAAAACATTAGCCATGGGCTATCTGGACTATTATTCTCAAGCATAGAAGAATAATTGTCCTTGATTTTTGAGCCTGGACCATTCACCTAACTGGGCCATTCCTCTGGTACTAATCATAGTGCAACCTTGAGAGAATGAGTCTGCCCTAGGGAATGCCTGTCCCTGATTGCTGAATCTAGACCATTCACCTAACTGGGCCATTCCTTCGGCACTATTCATAGTGCAACTTGGATAGAATGAGTTTTCCCTAGGGAATGACGTTCCAGACCATTTCCTAATGGAAATGTCTGTCCTGCACCAACCTCCAAAACATACCATTCTTCAAAACTGCTCACAACTGTGAATTTTGAAAGAATGACTGCCCAATGAGGTGAACCATTCTACTTGATCACTACTTAGAGCGAATTCTAAGAAGAATGAATATCCTAGACCATTTCCCCACACTAGCCAGAAGGGGAATCATTGTCTATGGCACATCAATAATCTATTGGACCATTTTCATTATGAAAATGACCGTCTGATCTGGACCATTTTCCGAACTAGAAAATGCCTATCTATCATAAATCTCAAACCACTTTCTGAACTGGAAAGGAACTACTCATCCTGGACCATTTTTTGAACTGAAAAATGATTGCCCATAAATCAATAACATATCAGTGCTCCCTCCCAACCTCGGAGTAATCTCTTCCTTTTTCAATAAAGAATTCGTCTCCATGAGCCCAAACTGGCTTGGCGGATTCACGCATTTCCAACGAGCGCTTCCCCTTTCTTTAAATTGGCCCTCTATTGTTCAGTGTCCTACAAGTAGCACCCAGAGTTATACCATATACAAATTGACAGGTGAACTTGCGCGCTGACTGGCTCAACATTGCACTTGTACTTTTCAGTGACCTCCAAACAACATTCAAACCTCCGCGATATACAAATTAACACACAGGCTCTAGGGATGGCGGGCTCAATATTGCCTTTGTTTATGGATGGAAAAGTGCTAAAACGAGCCATACCACATTTGCACCACAGATGCTATATTAAAGGGAAAAGCATTTCCTCTATAGTTCCGTGCCCTACAAAAAACACCCACAGTTCCACACTATACAAATTAACAGTCGGACTTGCGGGCTAACTAGCTAATAAAATGCCTCAGAGTTCTGCGATAGACAAATTGACAGATGAAGACACTTCTCCGACCGCGAATTCCTGGTAGGTGGGCTCTAGATTGGACTTCTGTTGTTCCATGGCCTACGAACAGTACCGTCACTTCCGCGATATACAAATTTACAACTAGAGTCATATCATACCCTCTTCCGTATTACGCTCCACCTATCATGCGCTCTTCCGCAGTATACATTTTGCACTGAAAACTTCCAAGAAATATAATTTAATCGTCGGGTCCTCACATCTTCTGTGGAACTATTGTCACCCCATTTTGAAGCCCATCTGTCTGCTTTCCATTCTTCGCCATTTCTTCAAATTTCTTTGGTGGATCATTGATTTGGCGGGTTGAAGAAATATTAAGCTCCTAGTCGTTGTTTCCTGTGCCTGCACCCCTTTGCAATTAGCAATTAGCAATTATATATAAGATCTTATTTGCAGGAATGCAATTAGAAAGCGCTAATTTCAAACATCATGGAATGTCATTTCCGCGTCGTTGGGTTGGTCCCTTCACGAAAACTTCAATCCTCGCTTCCGAGAACGAGTCCGCCCAACTATTTCCCTATTCCATACTTAGCCACTTTGCCAAAATTATGAAAATATACAAACCGGTCGTTGAACTGCCCCATCACGATCTCTTCTGTTTTACACGTTTTGCAGTAAAAAATTCCGATACATAAAATTGGACCGTGGAACACTTGCCTCTCCTGAGTATCCCCGTAACCCTTTTTTGAATATCGTCCGACTACTTTTTAGACCTTGCCATTCCTTGCTCTCCCCCATCTCTGTCACCTTCACACTTGTCTATAATAAAAGAAAAAAAATAGTTGTATATATATATACATATCTTGTTTCTAAATATGCAATTACTGACATTTAATTGTAACAACTCATCATGCAGGAATCGTATAGATTGTCATTGATGGGTGAAAGGATCGATGAGATATCCTATTAATGCGCATTAAACCAAGATTTGCGGGGGGTTATATTATCCCTTTTGAGTGTTGATTTCAAAATCATGAAATGTTGTTCGCACGTCATGGCCTTGGCACGTTCACGAAACCTCCAATCCTTAATTGCTCTTCTTCGTACCTACCACCTTCACATTTCTAAATATGCAATAAGTAATATTTACTGCTAACAACTCATCATGCACCACCCATACAGATTGTTATTACTTAGCGAAAAACTCGAGGAGCTTTCCCAATCCTAAGCATTTAACCAAGATTTAGCGGAGAGTTACATTATCGGCTCTAACTGTTCATTTCAACCATCATCTGGAGAAAACCAACGTTCTCATAAACCTATGGCATCAACTCGACAATAGCTCTGTGGAGATACAATGAACATCTTCGGGCACGGGGACCATAACTTCCAGTGGTCCAGGGCATATTCTTATTACTCAACCTTTTCCGCAAAGAACCAAGTAATTTGGACCTCTGGGATTTCTCGTGCAGGCCGTGTCCCTGAGGTTTTTGACTGTAAGGACCTGGTCTCTTGGTGCATTGATAAGTTTATTTTAGACAAAAGAATTATTCCACCGCGGGACCACTCTTCTGTTTCTTTGTCACCTCAAGTCTTCCTCCAGATGCTAAGATTGCCAGAGCCAACATTGACGTTCAAAGGATAAGATTTGAAATAGTTCCTAGCAAAGCATAATAACGGGTTGGACCTCTTACCCCATTCATTGGAAAACCCGCTTCTAGTTCCTAAAGATATTACAAGCTTGCAGGTTAGTTCATTTACAAATCTATTTCGCAAAATTGCCTGGCTATTTAGAAGAATAACGAGACAGGAGTCCACATCAATTGTTTCCCGAATAGCTCTTTATATTTTGTATTTCACAGTAAAAAAACAAGACATTTTTGATTGGGGAAAGTTAATTTACCATAAAATCTGTTCCCAATTGTCAAGCTTCAAAAGGGAAAATAAATTTTATATGTCATCCTATTTAGTTTTTACGATAGCGCATTCCTATTGGTTTCCACAACTGTCTCTCTCCAAGAATGTCAACTGCGAATTCCACCCAGTAATGTTCTGGTACCAGGCCTTGTGGAAGCACAAGGATTCCCATTGTTTCTGTGAAGTTTTTAATGGCTTCGTGTCTGTTTTCAAAGTTTTGTTGTTAGGAGAAGATGCTCCCCGCATATTTGAACATGCAACCAATTTTTTGGACAGGAAGGGGACACTCAAACATTTGGATAATTACACTGTCATAATAATTTTTGGCTCCACGGAAATACCTTCTCTCCTTCCATGTCACATTACAGACATAATGTTTTTTGCGGAAGTAGCACGACAATACAAAGCTCATTCTTTAGACTCATTACTTGTCCAATGTTTCTGACTAAGAAGAGATTAGTTAGGGCATCATGCATCTTCTTAGATGAGTCAAGATGAGAGATGTAGGGTATCAAGTGGTATTTTACAGAGTCCACTATGATACTCATGTAATTGATGTCATTGTCCCTGAACTTCTCCATAACTGCAACGTTATGAAGTTCCTTCTGTTTTCCTTCTTCAAACTGTGGTTCCACGATCTTTCCTTTCACGATATCCAACAGTTTATTCTTGGCAAGGATGAGGTCAATCCTTGTCTTCCATGCTCTGAAGTTAGAATCCCCTTCTAACTTTTTTTCTGACTTCATAGAGTAAGTCATGTCTACTTTGACTTGGTCAACCTTTGACTTTGAGCAAAAACTCAAACTTGACGTCTTAGCTTGTTGAGAGTACCAGGAGGTGCGCTAGGTTAGGGCGCACTAGGCTATCCAGAAATTATGTCAATCTCTTCACTTAAGGTGACTTAACAAGAGGGTTAGGGTTTCGTCGCTACAACAAAAACTTTGACTGCAAATGCAACTGTAATTGAGCAAAAATCCTACCAATCTATCTTCCAGCGGTTAGACTATCCAAAGATGGTGTGGGCCCATAACCTGTTAGAAAGAATGGGTGTGCTCGTTTAACCATAGACAATATAGAAATATTTTCACCCAACCATAGGCTGAAGCCACCCCTGAGCACCTTAACCTTGACAGAGAGAATAATTATGGAAGCAAATCCTAGATCCAAAATCCAATCAAGGTAGCATACCACTCTCCAGAGCTAGCGTACCAAGAAGAAAGTCCAAGCCTAAAACCAAAAATACTAGTTGCAGTAGCTGTAGCTACAACCACTCTCCAAACTTGCACACTTACTAACTTTCTACAGTTGCGAGCTCTGTGTGTCCAAATGAGCTCTGACATCCTGTATTTATACTGCTCTTCTTAGATGTCTGGGACGACTTCTTTTTTTGGAGGCTAAAAACTCAATATTAATTATTCTCTTTAGCCGACTTGTCTTCTAGGGTTATGTCCAATGCTTTAGGGTTTCTTCTTACTTCCCTAAATATTCTATTCTTGTCAAGGTTACACGTGGAGGTTTAATACTTCCCGTAGATACCATAATATCAACACATGGATCATATTGTAATCAGTGTGTCTAACTGTTTGACATATTCTATATATACGAGCATACCCATAAAGGTAAAGTGAATAATGGTGCAATGAAGTGCAGGCAGTGTGTGGGATGAGTGAGAGGATGGTTATAAGCCTATATTTCGCTGCTATAATTCTCCCTTGATCAATAAGAATACTGATTATCATTGCCCCGTGGTTTTTTCCCTTAGAAGAGTTTCCACGTAAACACTATGTTCAATTGTGTCATTGATGTTGTGTTTTATTTTTCATTAAAATCTTGCTCTGTTTATAGTTCCATTGCTGAACAAGTGGTATTAGAGAAAGATGAGCCGAGCTGAGTCGAGCAGATCTGCATGAGTTTTAAGAGAGCTCAGAGTTGAAGAATCTGAGAGCTAAGGAGGAAGACTTGTTCAAAATTTAATCCGTAGAGGAAGTCGCTGGTCGTTGGGGTCACTGCCATAAAGAGGATGGTCGGTCACGCAGAAGAAATCAAAGGTCGGTTGTTGGATCAAAGCTCTGGAAACTGCAAGGTAAAGGACGAGCGCATTCTGCTTAAATGGGCATGGGAGATTTTGATATTTTGTTTGCATAGGCTCTGTGGAGTGACGCGATACCCTTCAATTTCAAGATCATCATTGTATGAGATATATGGGAGGCACGATACTCGTGGATACGAGATCATCACTCCTCAAGATTCGAGGCAGGTGGAATAGCCATGGAAAATCATTTAAATTGATTTCGAGGTATATTCATTGGACTCTTGAGGACTTATTTTAAGTATGTTTTCCTTATATGCATAAAGTACGAGGTAAGCACAAGATGCATTTTATTAAGAATCCCATAAGTAAGTGGAGGATGCTTTAATAAGAAAGTGAGGTGGATATATTTTATAAAGGATCATTTTTATATGGGTGGATATCATTGTTTAAGAGGTGGACCTTTTTCTGTTTTGGTAAAAGGTTTTGAATATTAAATATTTTTTAATTTTTTTTTTTAACTAATGTTTTAGGGTTTAACCTTGAAAACTAAAATTGTTTCCTCATAAGAAAGAGCTTAGTGTTATAAGTTGTAGTTTTTTTTGGTGGTTTTGTGTAAATGACAAAAGTATAGAGTTCGAAGTTTGAGGTGGAGAAATTCAACCATAAAATAAATTTGAGTTATGGAACCTCAAAATGTGGGATCTGCTCAAAGAACAAGGAAACAACACGAGTGATGATGGTTGAGTCATTGTGAAAGAAAAAAAAATGTGTTTACCTTGGAGTTGTAAAAATAATTGATTGCATACGTCTGTAAGACCTATATAGGCATGCGTACCCCTGGTTTATTGGGTCACCAATGAAAAAGTCTATACATAGATTTCGGTAGATTGAATATGTGGGGGGCATGTATGTTGGGTTAACCTTGACTCAGTGAAAGAGTTAATGAGTTAAATGTGGTTTTTAGGTCAAAGCACGTGGTTTTCTGGGTCCATTTTTTTTGGGTAGCTCGTGGTATTGTGTCCATGGATTGCATGTAATGAACCCTATAAAAGGCTTGGTGAAATCCATTGTAAATTGGCCTGGAGGTAAGCGGTGAAGGATTACTTGGTCGGATTTTATCAAGAGAATGTTCATGTTAAGGTGGATCATTGAGACTCCAGTGTAAAGTCTCTGGAGGTGAGTGACAAAGGTTCACTTGGGTCGGCTTGGCCGGATTTGGTCAAGGTTTTTTGAATGCAAAGTTCAAGGTGGAGCACTGCATCCATGTTAGAAAGGTGGGTTTGTAGAAAGGCCGATGTGTTTATAGATTTGTAGTGAAATGAACATTGATAGCTCAATCAAGTGTTTGAGAATATATGATGAAGGTAGGTTCATATCCATGGAGCTTGGAAATTATTGCAAGGAAGTTGGGATCGAAACAACATGTACAATAATGCCAAGTCACAACAATAGTTGTGGGAAGAAGTGGTTGTGTTATCTGGTAACTCGGTCACCATCAATTGCAAAAGACTGGAAGATTCTGAAAGAGGTATGAACAGGTCATTTGATGATCACTCAAATGTAAAATTATTTGGTTGTGATGCTTATGTTTTTATCAACATTCTAAGTAAGACTTAGATTAAATAAGTAGATATTTGATATGGTGATGATGTTAAAGGATGCAGAATGTGGGATCCTACTTCCCATAGAATCATCATGGACATAGATGCAATGTTTGATGAATCTCCTTTTATAAAATCAAACATAGTAAAAGATGAAATGTTCAAAGCATGAATGGTAGCAGAAGGGTATTTGGAAGGTATTGATTTCCATGAAAGTTTCTCACCAATTGTTAAAATCTTGTTTCTATTCATGTTGTGTTAGCACCAGTTGTGTTGCTTGATCTTAAGTTAGTACAACTAGATGTTAAAACTGTTTTACATGGGGTTTTTGAATAAATGAATGTATATGGAACATCTAGAAAGGTTAGTTCAGAATCACAACAGAAGATTGTTTGCAAACTCAGGAATTACTGTATGGCCTGAAGCATGCCAGGAAAATGGTACAATATGTTTGATTCCTTCACGGTGAGCCAAATTTTACAAGAAGTAAGTATAACCATTATGGTTATGGTATATTTATTATCTTGGTGTTAAATGTTATGCTTGTTGCAAACACACATGTATGAGATCAACATGTTGGCTCAGTTGGTTAGGATGTTTGATATGAAGGATCTAGGAGCAAAAAAATAAATCTTGGGCATAGAAATACACAGAGACAAGAAATATGGTAAGCTTGGTTATCACAACCTAAGTATGTGGTGAAGATACTCAAGAAATTCTGTATGAATGTTGTGAAACCGATAAAATCCCTTTGGCTTTCCACTGTATGTTTTCTTCAGGTTTATGTCCTAACTGATGAAGAAGAAAATTGTTATATGTCTCGAGTATCATATGCTAGTAGGAAGTTTGATGATTGTGATGGGAAATGGTCATTGTTTCACATGCAATTGGTGTTGTCAGTAGACATGTGGAGAAACCAGGTAAAGAGCATGGAAATGAGTGCTTTAGTATCTTAGAAGCACAACAACACAAGTATCACCTACAATGGTCGCATTGATTTAGTCTTGCTTATGATTAAGGAGATTTGGACAAGAGGAGACCTACCTCAGGTTATGTCTTCCAATAATGCAAGGATCTATTGGGTAAGTTTGGACATGTACAAGATGAGGTGTTTTGTGGTGGTCAACGTGTTGTGCATTTGACTAATAGTCTAGTGTATCAAAATGGGACAAGTGCATTAGTTTATAAGATAGGTTATCGATGGAGGCAAAATGGTCCATATTGGAGTGAATCATGCAATCATGTTCACGTAACAATATAGTTAGAGAAGTTATGGAGCTGTGATGGTGGTTGGCTTCTCTTGGCTTGCAAGAAAGGTGATGAATAAATTTGGGCATTATATATTAGGTAAATTGTTATCAAGGCGGATATTGTTGAAAACGTGCTGACTAATTTCCCATGCGGTAGCATGCACATCGACTAAAAATAGAATGTGCATGCATGGACACTACCCTGAACAATTTGTGTAACTGATGGATCATATTGTAATCAATTTGTCTAACTATTTGATGGATCATGATTTTCCACCAACCCAAGCCATGGCAAGGGCTAATTATTTATTTCTCATTTCTCTTGGAAGAAAATGAATTTCTCATTTATTTTTAAACATGAACTTCCACATAAAAAGTTCATGTTTAAAAATATTTTTTTTATACATAACAAATTGTCATTCTCATATAAAAATATGCCCTTTATTGTAATATCTAATTCTATTTGTAGCTTTGATAACATATTAAATTTTACTAATTATATACTTAGCTTTTCTAAAATTTTAAAAAAATAATATATTTAGATATTTGTAAAATATATACTTTCCAATTTTTCAATATTGAATTTTAGGTTGTCCAAATTTTTTAATTTCCAAATCAAATTTGAATTGTAACTTGATAACTATGATATGAACAATTGAATTCCATATTAGCCTTTACCCCGAAGGAAAAAAAAAAAAAATACCATATTAGCCTTTACCAAAAAAAAAATATACAGAGTATAACTCTGAACATTAAGAGCCTCCATAACTGTGCCATTAAACCCAAGCGAAGGAACAGTACCCTGAAATGCAAGGGTCCGTATGAAATGTACACCGTGGGAGTTAAGGTTCGCGTTAGCGTCCAGTCTTGGGAAGAGCATATGGCACCATGGGGCTGCGCGAGTAACCAGGGGGCGGTGTGTCATGTTCCAGAGTTTAACACCATTCTGTGTATAATAACTTGAAATTATTATGATTTTTTTTATTTGATTTTGTTTGAAATTTGTTGAAGAATGGTTAGATTTGCAGATTTTAGTGGTTAAGTTTATATAATTTAAATGCTTTGGGGTTTTTCTAATAAATTAAATTTATTTATATATTTAAAAATATAAATTCAATCTACTGGAAAAACCAACTCAAATACTCAAAAAATCAATCAACCAGAATTCTGAATTGACCAAAAATTAAAACAACACATCCCAAAATGTAACTCCGAGGAAAGATTGCTCTTTAGCCCACTCCAAGAAAGAAATTCTATTTTTCATAATTTAATAAAAAAAAATATGAAATCGCTTACCGTTGATCCAATGAAAACTCCGTTTACTTCATCTGAATCACCAGCACCGGCGAAGACAAAGAAATTTTAATACCAAACTATTTACAACTACTATCACAGCCACAGTTACGTGGCTGATTAACCCCGAAAGGCATATTAAAACGAAACGTGGCCACCACAGAAATGAAACTAAAAGTCCCCAGTACAGAAATGAAATGAAACGCAGCCAGCACATAAACGTGGCTACCACTCTGTGCGAATATCTTAATATTTTTTAATCAGGTAAATGTGGCAATAAGTTAGTGAACACAGTAATTTTTAAACACGATTAGGTAAATGTAAAAAAGTAAACACATAAAAATATTCTAGGCATATTTAATCTCATCCATAGAAAACGTATTAAGAACTAAAAACCTATTAAATATGCCCATTGTCAATAAGTGTACACCTTTCACTTAAAAATAACAGCTGATTGATCTATCGAATTTGTTAAAAATGGTTGTACCTAGCGTCCGACGCCACAAATAAATACTAACTTGTCAGCAGATAGCAAGTAAAATGGATTTTTCCTCGTTACAAATTAAGCTTACAGGTTATATTGGCACGGGCATCCAGAATGTAGTCAGTGTGTAGTAGAGAAATTGGTTGAATAGGATTGTTAATGGAAAATTGCGTTATGTAATTAAGCCGAAAGGCGTATACCTATTGACAATGGACAGAATTAATTACCTTTTAATCATAAATTTCAATCTTACGGTTCGCAATTGAAGATGCTGGCATATTCTTAGTCGTCCTCTCTAATCAATGGATGAGATTTTAATAAATTAACTTCCGCTCATTTATAAAGACGTCCGTTTATGTGATTACTTTTTCACATTTACTAAATCAAATTAAAAAATTACTTGCTCATCACCAGATTGCCACGTTCAGTGATTAACAAATAACAATAGCTATTAAGAAACTGGACAGATTCGTATCGGCACGTGGATGTAAATTGCTTCCGTTTCATTTCTGTTGAATTGGATGTGAATTAAAACGTTTTACAGTGGGTCGTCATTTTTTTATCAGGGCGGATGCTTATGGCCGAGTGGAAAATTGAAGTAGGTTATCGTATAATTACAGGTGTGAGAATGTGGAAAACTAGAGTAGGTTATCGTATATTGCTTCCTCTACCCACGATTCCGCTTTCGCTTTTCAATTTCATGCGAGGTTTGGCCTGCGTTTAAATATAAACATTAAATATACGCTGGCATGAGCTGTTGAGGGTTTTAAATAATATTAACATTGCTTCTTGTGATT
>ML819563.1:66957-79140 GCA_009831015.1 Picea engelmannii
AGAAGACAATATATCAGAAAGGAGGTTTCTTAAATATTGGGAATTGTATTTAATTGATAATCAGAATCTGAGATAGAAAGAACATCAACATCCAGACAAAAACAGCTCAGAAAGTGTCAAATCTTACTGTGCAGATGCCCTGTGCAACCAGCATATGATCTGAAAAAGGAGTAAGCTCGGGAGAAATTTTTCCTCCCGAGTTTGTCTTTTCATGCAAAATAATGGGTATAAATCAGGTTAAATTTTCAGGGATAGTCTGAGTTTCGCATGGATCAATGTTTCATGAATTTTAT
Source organism: Picea engelmannii (assembly GCA_009831015.1). Lineage (NCBI taxonomy): Eukaryota > Viridiplantae > Streptophyta > Pinopsida > Pinales > Pinaceae > Picea > Picea engelmannii. The sequence continues at coordinate 67,251 of ML819563.1, forward strand.
AACTTTACTTAAGGGTTATGTCTCATTTTAAACCAAGAATCTTACCTAGGGGTTATGTCCTATTTTAAACCAACATAGATGCTCAGAAAATCGATCAGACTTCTGGATTGACCTGAAATTTAAAAACAGACCGCGAAAAAACCTGCTAGAAAAGTAACTCCAGAGAGAAGATTGCTCTCGAGTTAGCCAACTCCTATCCTATCATAAATATGTGTTTTAAGTTTTAACATGTCAGGACTCACAACGAACATCAGATGCATGTCTTTTAATGTTTTGTAGGAGTTAAGGAATATCAGATGCATGTGTTTTACTGTTTCAGAGGAATTATGAAATATGTGTTTTAAGTTTTAACATGTCAGGACTCACAACGAACATCAGATGCATGTCTCCTAATGTTTTGTAGGAGTTAAGGAATATCACATGCATGTGTTTTACTGTTTCAGAGGAATTATGGCAGTGAATCTTACACGATTTTTTTGCTGCGGAAACCCCCAAACTCGTCCTCCAGAACTTGTGGCATGTCCCAGTGATACAGCGTAACGAAAGGCTCAATACCTGCAAGCAAATGCACATCATCCATGTATTGTATATTTAAAACAAAGCTCTACCCAAGTCAAAGTAAATGATTTTCCAATACCATTTTTGAGAAGCTAGTTGATCAGATTATTGTAATAAGCGATTCCCTCTTCATTGACTCCTCCATGTCTCGACGATCCTTCTAAAACAAAGCCACAAGTTGTATAATTTAAATAAAACAAACAAAAGTATTCAATTTAGTGACAGAAACCAAAGCCACAAGTTGCAATTTAGTGACAGAAACCAACGCCACAAATTGTATTATTTAAGTTGTGTTTTTGATATGGTCGATTATTCAAGAATAATGTTAAGTATTAGAGCCACGAATGAGACATATTTATTTATTCACACTGCCTTGAGCGCAGGATTATGATAGGCATGTGTAACATAAGACGGGCCCATCATAGCACCTTCCAAAAGATACTCACACTGCCCATCATGAAACCCAACGAGAAGAGGAAGTTTGAAAAAAAATATAAGCGAAATCTTTTTTTAAGAAATAAAAGCATGAAACATTATTTTTATAATATAATTGAAAAAAATAAGAGAAGCCCACCTGAATTTGGGGAGGGGACACTTGGCCTTTCAACTTACCTTCTAATTATTTACTCTTGTATTTTAAAGAAAGAGGGCTCTTTTGACAAGAGTTAGACTAACTGTTGCCTAAATTTCCAAGTGAAGATTGAAAATGGACTAAAATTCTCAAGGTATGGTAATATGCACATTGTCAGAAGTTTGGAATGTTGGTTTTCTCATTTAAATTTTTAGAGTAAAAAATGAGTTTTTATGTAATAAATATTTTTATTATTGTTATTTTAAGTGAATGAATTTAAAATGAAGCCGTTTTATATTTAAATTGTTGTTATATTTGTTTTATGTGATGAGATGCTTTATATTTAAATTGTTGTTATATTTGTTTTATGTGATAAAAAGTAATGTTTTATATTTAAATTGTTGTTATATTTGTTTTATGTGATGAGATGCTTTATATTTAAATTGTTGTTATATTTGTTTTATGTGATAAAAAGTAATGTTGGGGATTTCCTTTATAGCTGCAATATCTACGAGTAAATGAATGACTACAAAGAATCGTTGTAGGGATTTTTTAATTATGAATCTCTTTGTTTAATTTAGTATTGAAAGAAAAAAATGCTAGTGTTGTTTATCATAACTGCCACTAGGCTGGTTGTTTTCCATATGCTTATATTGTTGTCTATAGACTACTCAGAGCCAATATATTGAGCATCTAAAGATGGTGCATAGATTATTTTTCATTAGGGAGGGTTATATCTAGGTTATATGGATTGTATATCCAGGGCCATGATCAATGATCAAATTTAAAAGGTTAGGGTTATTCTTAATTTCAAGTTGAAGGGTTACTTACTTACTTTAAAAAATATTCTAAATAAAATATTGTCCTTTTAATCATTGACAATGTTAAAATTTAATGATAAAATAGATTAATTGAAATTTCAATAAAAAATAATAATAAACATATTTTATAATTTCAAATATAACTTTTTGAGGGTGTGTGTGTGTATATAACCATGTTTTCTTTGGAGGAATTTCAAAGTATTTTTTTGTTTTCCGAAGAAAAAAACGTAAATTTTATTTCATTCGAAGGAGAAAAATACATGCCCAACATGTATGAGTTCAAGAGAGGAAAAAAATAGGCCAAAGACTAATGTCTTTGCCGAAATACAAAAAGAGGAAGCATCCTCTCTTGCTATCAAAATATACTGTAAGTAAACAAAAAAAAACAAAACAAAACAACAACAACAACAAAGCTGCTCATTTATGTTACACAAAATCTGCTACTAATCATCAGGCCACAACCTCTATAAGCATGTAAAGGAACCGGTCCCTGCTGAAAGAACAAAAAAAAATAGATGCTGAGAAAAGCCTAAAGCTTCTCATGGAGCTCTTCCAAGACAAAGTAGAGCAGTAAAATACAGGAGACATCCACCCCCTGTGATCCAGAATCAACAAACTAAGACTATGTCAAGCTTAAACAACAACATCCCCGTGACCCAGGAAATCCATAAAAGACATGTACATACAAGAAATTTCTGAACTATCCTTGTCTTCCCTAATCATCCATGTCCCATCAGCCAACTGCAAGCCTTCTTTAGAGAGAGAGTCTGCTTCTTGGTTATGTTCCCTATAAACAAGATGAAAAGAGTAGTTGTCAAAAGAGGCAAGAATTTTGAAGACTTCCTCAAGCAAGGGACACAATATGATGTTGTGGCATCTCTGAGATTTTCGAATCCAATTAATAACCAATAATGAATCACCAAATAACTGAATAGAATGAACATTTTTTTCCAAAGAAAAAAGCAACAACAGTTTGAGGGACATAAGTTCAGAAAAGTTGTTTGTTTCAGGGCCGAGCCCCATTTTGAGTTTGAAAAGATGAGTGTTTGAAAGAAACAAAACTACTCCTCCACCACAACATGTGTTATTTTCTTGAGAGGCTCCATCGAAAAAATCCCAAGGCCTGTTTGAATCAACTGAGACTTCCTGAAGCAATCTCCCTTTCCTGGCTCCCTAGGAAATGCTCTAGAATTCTCATTCCTTAACTGACCAGTAGCTCGAGGAGGGAGGATTTGTCATGAAAAATCACTGCATTATGTTGAGCACTCAACACACCCTAAAAGTCTTTGGGAATTTTTTCTTTTGGGTACCACTTTGTCATTTCTGAATGAAGTCATTTTGTGTAGGGATCGATGGGTTTTCCTGTTGTTACGTTTTATCATCGATCAAATTCAGTTTGGTTTGAAGTTTGATTGAATAGATTGACATTTTTCACTAAGTAAACATGGCATTAGACTAATTACACACAACTTAAAGTTGTTTTATAAAAAAGACGCACGCCAATCGACGATTCTGGTCTGAGAGAAAAAGTTCTCTAAAAATCATCGATGTATCGTCAACATCGACGAAATCTGAAATATAATCTGTCAACATAAACAACGACAATCGTCGATCCCCAATGTATCATCGGTTTTGGAGAAGAGGGACAAAGGGCACAATAACATATGTCTAAAGAAAATCATCAACGCCAAAAAGAAACGCTTCTCGTGCCGAAAAGGTCAAATCAACCGTCACATGTTTTGCCACGTAGATAGTCCGTATTGCTTGGTTATCACCCACGTCATATTTTGATTTCCTTTTTGTAATATCTGCACTTCCACATCTGCTCTTCCATGGAAGCATTGTACGACAATTTGGGTTAGCGTCAGAACTTCTTCCTAGAGGCACCAACGAAACAACGTCAAAGACAATCTGTCGACATCGATGCACTCACTAGACTACCGACAGGTTGCTAGAACACCGAAATTTTGGATTTAGATCGAACCTTTATCCTCCGACGTCGACGATCCTAGCCGATATACGCTGTCAATTTAACGATCCTACGTATCCCAGATGTCGATCATACTAGTCCCGAAGTGCGAAAACGCTTGGGCAATTTGAGGAGATACCTCTAAGCTAGGTGAAGGACGAGGTTTGAGATCTGATGGATAATTAAGAACTTCACATAAACGACACCACAATGTCATGCGTCGACCAACTCTCAAAAATTTTAATTTGTCGATGAACTCTAAAGTAACATGCTCTTGCATCGCTGTCCTGCATTGCATTTAGTCCTTAGCATGATGTGGATTTAGTTATAGATTGTATAGATCATATATGTACTCCTAAATTTAAGACTCGATATGTCAAGGTAGGTATGTTTTAAATTAAAAAGTTTGTTCCCAAGCATGGTATTCCATTCGCAAATCATTGATCTCCCAAGCAAACAAAGGAGAAAGAGAGAGCATCGAAAAGGTAACAGGTCATTGTGCCACTTCAATTACCAATAAGCTCAGGTTATTTCCTGCAAGGAAGAGGTAAGCATGGTATTTATTGTTTACATTTATGATTGCGTCGAATAACACTTGTCACAGTTGGCTTGCAACTTATTATTCCGTTTTGTGCAGGAAAATGCCTCCACAGAAGCCGACGAGGACCAACAGAAGGGTCGAGATACAAAAGAACATGACATTCGAGTGCTGATGGACAACAACATCACCCGAATATGGAAGGCAGTTGAATACTGGGTACACATGGTCTAGGAACCCCGACGGAAGATGCATGAAAGATGGAAAGAGTGTGAGAAAAGTTGGGAAAAGATTAACCAAGGAAAGAGGGATATTGAATTTCCAGAGTTTGGCCCACCAGAGGATTTCTTTGATTTATGTGAAATAGTTAAGTGACATGCAGAGCAATACCAACTATGTAAAACATAGATTTCACAGGTTTCAAGCATGATCCCGGGCCAAGTGAAGAATTTCATGGAACCCCCGATTAAATCTCTCGCAGTTTTACAACGCATGAGTGTCGAGTGAAATATATGCTATCTATTTCGACATTAAATTGTCAACCCGAGGCTCGTAATCTTCAAGGTGCTAGCACTGTATGTGCATGTCTAGAGCTCTAATCTAGCCTAGTCTATCCTGATCTAATCTAATGCCGGAAGCACACTCAGATAATAAAGAGATTGAGTAAACTTTGAGTTGTAACAGAATATGTGTGAAGATAAAAAGGAAACTAACTGCTTGTACATTCCTATCACTTCATTCTTCAATTAAACCCTAGTACCAGAATGAGGTCTGGAAAGTAGATTGGAATAAGGTGATCCAGATTATTTTTGGCACAAAATGAGAGCGAAGATATAATAAATAAATGCACAGAGATATCGTGGATATCAAATAATATAACAAAAATGTATAAGATATGCAACCATAAACACAAAGATACAGTAATAAACAATTTCTATTAATGAAAGAAATGTACAGAGACTGTAAAAATACAGAGTGAAAGACTCGCTAGAATGGTGGCAACTTATCTCTGAGAAGAGATGCGACGGCTACTCGCATTCACAAGAAAATGATTATTACAATGATTCTCCAAAGGCCTTTTTAACATAAGTAAAATCCAAAACCCTAACCCTAGAAGATGAAAATCCAAAAGGTTTGAGGGCCCCGATGGGGGTAGTTGATACGTCAACTTCCCGGGGGCGTAACTTTTGCATATGATCTCCGTTTGGGGTGCTCGATACATCGTTAGAAAGATCTATCTGAGGACTACAACTACTGACAACGAATATCAATTCCAGAATGAACTCATATGTTTTGAACGGACTCATAACCACCAAATGTTTGATGCCCAAAAAACGTCATTTAGGGCCTCAAAACGGCTCCGGAAGTTCATGACCCGAAAAATTGCCAAAAATAGTAAATTACCAAAATTGACATAAAACTGTTTGGAGCCTGTTGGAAAAGGTGGGCAGCCACCAATATCCACCTGGATCATAAGGTATGGAAGATGAGTTGAGAAAATGAAAGAGTAATCTATTCTAAGATTCAACATTAAACGTGCAATTTGACCATTCTATTTTAAGAAAGACTATAATTAGATTAAGATCCACTTGAAAAGTGACAAGGTGAAATTATTATGAACTGCATTCTAAAATAAATCTAAAGAAAGCAATGTAATCAACATTAAGAATCTATAACTACTTCTACACTAGAAAATATAACATTAAAATCCAAAACTAATTATACACTAGAAAAGACAACATCATGATACTATCAACATAAGGAATTGACATAAGAAATCCATATCAGAAATCAACATAGGAAATTGAGAATTTATATTTCTACACTTCAAAGGTAAACAACACCATTTACTTATTCCTGTTCAAATGATCATTCTCTAATGTCTATGATGACGAATAACATCACAATGACATCTCAACACAATAGCTAATTCACATGGTATAAATTCAATATTAATTTCTACATATATATGCAGAGTGTGAACAAAACAATCTACTAAGATCTTTGCCATTAAGGAAATCTGAGATACATGTTCTTGCAATTGATTAAGCTTATGCGCTACTCTTAAAATAAAAAACTACACTACTGTATTTGAACAAGAAATACTATAATGAAATTATGCTACTGTACTTTAAACAAGGAGACTAATAATTATACATCCCTACAGGGGTTAGTTTAATCTACTTTAATTACAGAGAAGATTCATATTTACATCATAGTGTAAGTAATTACAATGAGTAAATGCAGTGCGATTAAAAAAAGAGTGATTGACACAAATGAAATCCACAAATGAGTTATAAAGAAATGATTGCAGCAAAGAGATTATAACAATAAAGATAGATTAGGACAATTATAAGGTAATAAGATATACAGAGGAATTTATAAGGAAATGACTGTAAGAGGAAAATTGAAACAGTTCCTGTAAAAGAGAGGTTAGAGGTATGAACAAACAATAAAATACGACACACAGACTACTGATGCCCCCCCCAAGCAGTTGTGGTACTCTAACTCACGAATTGATCACAAACTCAACTTAATTCATAAACTTGCATTGAAAGGAAAAATATAGCTAAAATTTACACAAAGTTCTTAAATTGTTTCTCTTGGTCAGTGATCATGCTAGCGAGCTCAATTATTTATATATTCTGAGAGGTCGACCACTGAAAAGGGTCAACTCTCTCTCAAAACCAAATTTTTTTTGAGGTATGCTATTAATAGACTATGAGTTATTAAAATCGTAGCTCGAATATAGGAGCTATATTTAACTACCTAAATCAAAATACAATAGGAGCCATAGTAGGAGGATGATAATGGGTAAAAAACCCATGTTCTGGTTTTTCCAGAAAACACCCACATGTATGCTAACGACAAAATATGTTGTGCTCCGAGAGTCGGATCGAGGGCCAGATCAAGGTCTAGATGAAGGTCTAGATGGAGGTCCGGATCTGTAATTTCGAGCTGGCTCTCAATCCGTCGACAATTTTAGGAAACGACTTGCTTGGGACCTAATTAGGCATATTAGGCACAAAACCCATGTGCCATATTTTTTTGATTCAACTTCATCCTCCCACAAATTGAGCTTGAAGTTCGCTGCCTGGAAAAGGGCTGAATTGAGGGATGGATTGCGTTTCCGACCTATTTCAATCAAAATACAAGTGTTAAAAGATTGCATGCATTCGACTAAGGATAAACCATCATAAAATCATTAAAAATGAATACAACACATACCTCATGCTTGATCAATAGCAATTTGATAGAAGAAGTCTGATAATACCTTCAAAAAAAGACTAATAGAGGTATGAATTATACGATCCGTATGTTCAAAAAGAGACTTAAAGAAGGCAAAAATTAGGCAAACATGGAGCCAACAATGAGTGTCAAACTAATCAAGTACAAAGAACATGCAGTTGAGATGAAGGAGGTCCTCTCCGCTCTGAAGGATCAACACAGGTTCCATTATGCAAATACATGCGAATATCTTTTCTGCAGGTGGTCGGAGTATGAAAGGAACAACCCACTTTAGTAAAATGACAAGATGATCTTAAGATAACTGATAGATAATTTTTTCCACATGTCATTTTATTGACTTAACACAACTTTAGTAGCTATTTTTATTTTAGTTATTTTTATAAATAAGAGAATCGACCTTGTGTTTAAGATCGACGGTTTTGAAGAGAAAGACATTCTCTGGAATATTGTAAGAGAATTATTTCCGTGCAAGTTATTTTAATTTAGAGTTCTCTTTATAACTAAAGACACTTCTTTCATATGAGGAGTGAATGTGTTTGGACCGAAGGGGATTATCTCTATCTTCGAATTCAATATTTGTTGTTGTACTGAGTAAGAGTTGTTGTATCTATTATTTAAGCTATCTTATAATGTTGTGACAATTCTTTTATTCTAACTGATGAACATAAATCGACTGTGTTAATATGTGATTGATGGTAGAGCATTGAAAATTACTTTTCCTGCACTAATTTCTTGTCACGTATATGTTTTTATTTTTTTAACCGTTATCTCAAACGATGTTGAATGAATGCAAGTCAACATGGTATTATTGCTAGTTTGAAATAGTTTAGATCTTCATTGTCTGCATACTGAGGTATAAAGGTTATCCCAAAATCCAATTTCTTCAAGATAAGTTAAATTCTCTCTGTCATTTAGCTTAATCTTTACCTTTCTTTTTCACAATTACTAGAAAAGAATAAAAAAGAGGACTATATAGCCAGAGGAAAGGTTTCATAGAAAGGACATATCTATCAATCATGATTAAATCCCATCGATAATTCCAGCCAAATCACAAATATGGAGAACCTTACCACTCATCAAATGCTTATGAGTCTAATTGGGCCTCTTAAGCGGGTTTGGTTCCTGCAGTTGAGTCAAAGGGATCTCAGACCCCTCAACAGAATTGGTGCTAGAAGGAGGGCCTAACAAATGCATGGCTAACAATATCTCCGATAATATATTTTGCATAGCCTATAGATTCAAAACAACCCACATGCATGGTTAGTCATTCTCAAGACAACCCACATACAACGTGTACTCCCAATACAAGTAACTCACATCAACACAAAGAGGAAGAACACTTGTACCCTGAAATACCTTACACTCTTCCCCATGAAGAGTTAAATAATTTCAGAAGAATCACCAGAGCTTATGCCTGACAGATCAGAGCATTACCTTTAACTCCTTTACTTCCTCAAAGAAAACAAATAAGCAGACCAATTGTTGACACCCTTGACCAGGTATTCGTTCACACGGTAGAATACCTGATAGATTTTTTCCCCACAGAGATTGAACAACCCCTTAATCTCATACCTGAAACACCAGTTGGTAACTACTCTGAACCTGACGATTATGAATCTAAAGAGGAAGGGTCCAACTCTTATTGCTCAGGTTCCGGATCAGAAGACATGGGGGATAATAATGATAACTATGGAGAGGGGGGAGATCAACCTCGAGATAACCAACCATGGTTGGCAAGATATGCTCTGGAAATTCCAAGATGGATGCATAACCTACCCAGACATCCAAAAAATCTACTTCCCAAATTTGATCCTGAAACCTTTGGATTGCCTGAAGATCATATGGGCATATTTTAGGCAATTTTCAACGGTTAAATTAGGAGTTATTGAAGAGTTTGGTTAGGTTTTTCAGCAACCCTAATGGCTGTAGGTTAAATTTGGAACAACAACAAGAAATACTTGGAAAAATGAAACACCCTAGTGGCTCAAGCAAACAATTATAACATATATTTGATTCCACTAGGAACAACTTCAAAATCATGAAATTTCACGTTTCCCAAAGCAACAATTTTATATCTCCAATGAAACAAGTGATGACTAGTGCCTTTAATGATTTGGATTTATGGAGTCAAGAAAAGAAAGAGCTAGAGGTATTACCTCCTTGGGGGTGTAAATCCTCTTACTCCCCAAGGCAAGTATCTTTAGCTAAGGTTTAGACTAAAAGGGTGTATGCACTTATACTTCTCTTAGTAAACCCTTATTAAATCAATAATACTTAAGCATAAAATGATGGAGGCTAAGGTGGGGGTGTATGCCCTTATAATTCCCACCTATATCTAGCAAAATAACCTTGACTTGAATAACAAATGATAGCACAAAGTAAAATCCTTACCAATTCCAGGAAAAATTCTAGGACAAACCACCATAATAGAAAAAGAAGTGCCTTCCAAGGCTAACACATCACTTCCACCAACCAATAACCAAGAAATTATCCATACACAAGAGCACAAGAGAGAAAATAGCCAAAGACAATGAAAATTTCAGTCTAAGGCCTCTCCAAATGGGAGAGATATGAGTCAAAATGAGATCTTATGATCTCTATTTATACAAAATGTCACTAACATAGTTTGTACACATAATTTTAGGGTAAACCACAAGATTATGGGTCAACAAACCTAATCTTTCCCCTTTACACACATAATATTCAACAATTCACTTAAAATTTTATTTTACACAAAAATAAACCCTAACTTAAGGTGATGTCATCCCTTTAGGGGATGTTTTGACACTAAGAGCAAGTTGTTGGTGTTGGAGAAGTGTAGTTAGGCTTCCCAAAGCCACATGTCAATCATCTAGGTCATTTCTTCATGGTCAACGCCTCATTCTCCTCAAAACATTGTTGTGTTAATGAATAATAACTTCATCACCAAACCCTAGACCTCCTAGATGATGTCATGCCTCCAAAGGTTACGTTTTTCCTCTTTTAGGAAAAACGTTTGGCATGTGAGGGCTAGGTCATGTCGTCCACAATGTCTTCTAGGCCTTTGAAGGCATGCCTCTCTCATCCGGAATGTGATCCCTTGGCATTACAAATATTATGATGAGTAAATCAAATCAATAAATGAGCCACCTAAGCATGTGCATCAAATATTACCATGTTAAACAAGCAAGTGCTCAAAGACATTATGTGACTTTCCAAGCTTGGATATGGGAGGGTTGACAAGGCATCCTATTGGGTATAGATTTCCTAGGTCAAGGGGTGTTTCCCAAGTGCTCCCTCTCTAAGACATGTAAAGTGGATTAGGTGGTCAAGGATCAAGACTCATTGGGCATGGGGTTCATGACATACAAGGGGTTGTAGTGTCTCATTCATGGGTTCCTTTGCAGATGGTGTGTGGCACCTTTGTTTGCAATGCATTTTTTTCAAGCCCATTATCTTGGCATTTTTTGTTTCTTTCACAATTTAAAGGACGATTTGAAGGCCACTGCCCTGGTGTGGTGTCCAAGTAATGACAATTTCACTCACAAATACCTTGTGTAAATGAGAAGATTGGCTCGTGATGAGACCCCCTTTCTCTCAACCATGCAACTGAGAGCCATTACCCTGGCTTGGTGACCAGATGATGGTAGTGTAATATCACTAGATACCCATGATTATGATAGGTCATCCTGTGATGAGACCTCCTATCCTCCAACTAACCCCCTAAGCATTCAGTCTTTTGTTCTTGTGGGTCCCCCTTTTCTTACAGATAAGTGTTTCATTGCTTTCTTAGTGGATCCCTAGGAGGAGCATTCAATCTTTTATTCTTGTGGGTCCCCCTTTTCTTACAGATAAGCGTTTCATTGCTTTCTTGGGGGATCCCTAGGAGAAGCATATGGAAGGTTTATATATAGGATTTTATATTTTACCCAACAAAAATCCCTCTAGGCCTTCAACCCCTTCTTCCGATAGAATGAGGGACATCCCCTTCTTGGGTCAATACACCTTAAAATCCAAAGAGATAAGGAAATGGGGGGTTTAAGTGATGGAAAGTGGTAAGTATGGTTTAGAATGGTACTATGGCTCTTCAAGGGAGTTCCTAGTAGAAAACCCATTCCCAAGGAAGACCACTTACTAGGGCACAATGTCAACCACCAAGGTGAAACATGGAAAAAGGCATAATGTCCAAGCATATGTCATGAATT
>ML819563.1:79240-106104 GCA_009831015.1 Picea engelmannii
CCAACTGCAAGCCTTCTTTAGAGAGAGAGTCTGCTTCTTGGTTATGTTCCCTATAAACAAGATGAAAAGAGTAGTTGTCAAAAGAGGCAAGAATTTTGAAGACTTCCTCAAGCAAGGGACACAATATGATGTTGTGGCATCTCTGAGATTTTCGAATCCAATTAATAACCAATAATGAATCACCAAATAACTGAATAGAATGAACATTTTTTTCCAAAGAAAAAAGCAACAACAGTTTGAGGGACATAAGTTCAGAAAAGTTGTTTGTTTCAGGGCCGAGCCCCATTTTGAGTTTGAAAAGATGAGTGTTTGAAAGAAACAAAACTACTCCTCCACCACAACATGTGTTATTTTCTTGAGAGGCTCCATCGAAAAAATCCCAAGGCCTGTTTGAATCAACTGAGACTTCCTGAAGCAATCTCCCTTTCCTGGCTCCCTAGGAAATGCTCTAGAATTCTCATTCCTTAACTGACCAGTAGCTCGAGGAGGGAGGATTTGTCATGAAAAATCACTGCATTATGTTGAGCACTCAACACACCCTAAAAGTCTTTGGGAATTTTTTCTTTTGGGTACCACTTTGTCATTTCTGAATGAAGTCATTTTGTGTAGGGATCGATGGGTTTTCCTGTTGTTACGTTTTATCATCGATCAAATTCAGTTTGGTTTGAAGTTTGATTGAATAGATTGACATTTTTCACTAAGTAAACATGGCATTAGACTAATTACACACAACTTAAAGTTGTTTTATAAAAAAGACGCACGCCAATCGACGATTCTGGTCTGAGAGAAAAAGTTCTCTAAAAATCATCGATGTATCGTCAACATCGACGAAATCTGAAATATAATCTGTCAACATAAACAACGACAATCGTCGATCCCCAATGTATCATCGGTTTTGGAGAAGAGGGACAAAGGGCACAATAACATATGTCTAAAGAAAATCATCAACGCCAAAAAGAAACGCTTCTCGTGCCGAAAAGGTCAAATCAACCGTCACATGTTTTGCCACGTAGATAGTCCGTATTGCTTGGTTATCACCCACGTCATATTTTGATTTCCTTTTTGTAATATCTGCACTTCCACATCTGCTCTTCCATGGAAGCATTGTACGACAATTTGGGTTAGCGTCAGAACTTCTTCCTAGAGGCACCAACGAAACAACGTCAAAGACAATCTGTCGACATCGATGCACTCACTAGACTACCGACAGGTTGCTAGAACACCGAAATTTTGGATTTAGATCGAACCTTTATCCTCCGACGTCGACGATCCTAGCCGATATACGCTGTCAATTTAACGATCCTACGTATCCCAGATGTCGATCATACTAGTCCCGAAGTGCGAAAACGCTTGGGCAATTTGAGGAGATACCTCTAAGCTAGGTGAAGGACGAGGTTTGAGATCTGATGGATAATTAAGAACTTCACATAAACGACACCACAATGTCATGCGTCGACCAACTCTCAAAAATTTTAATTTGTCGATGAACTCTAAAGTAACATGCTCTTGCATCGCTGTCCTGCATTGCATTTAGTCCTTAGCATGATGTGGATTTAGTTATAGATTGTATAGATCATATATGTACTCCTAAATTTAAGACTCGATATGTCAAGGTAGGTATGTTTTAAATTAAAAAGTTTGTTCCCAAGCATGGTATTCCATTCGCAAATCATTGATCTCCCAAGCAAACAAAGGAGAAAGAGAGAGCATCGAAAAGGTAACAGGTCATTGTGCCACTTCAATTACCAATAAGCTCAGGTTATTTCCTGCAAGGAAGAGGTAAGCATGGTATTTATTGTTTACATTTATGATTGCGTCGAATAACACTTGTCACAGTTGGCTTGCAACTTATTATTCCGTTTTGTGCAGGAAAATGCCTCCACAGAAGCCGACGAGGACCAACAGAAGGGTCGAGATACAAAAGAACATGACATTCGAGTGCTGATGGACAACAACATCACCCGAATATGGAAGGCAGTTGAATACTGGGTACACATGGTCTAGGAACCCCGACGGAAGATGCATGAAAGATGGAAAGAGTGTGAGAAAAGTTGGGAAAAGATTAACCAAGGAAAGAGGGATATTGAATTTCCAGAGTTTGGCCCACCAGAGGATTTCTTTGATTTATGTGAAATAGTTAAGTGACATGCAGAGCAATACCAACTATGTAAAACATAGATTTCACAGGTTTCAAGCATGATCCCGGGCCAAGTGAAGAATTTCATGGAACCCCCGATTAAATCTCTCGCAGTTTTACAACGCATGAGTGTCGAGTGAAATATATGCTATCTATTTCGACATTAAATTGTCAACCCGAGGCTCGTAATCTTCAAGGTGCTAGCACTGTATGTGCATGTCTAGAGCTCTAATCTAGCCTAGTCTATCCTGATCTAATCTAATGCCGGAAGCACACTCAGATAATAAAGAGATTGAGTAAACTTTGAGTTGTAACAGAATATGTGTGAAGATAAAAAGGAAACTAACTGCTTGTACATTCCTATCACTTCATTCTTCAATTAAACCCTAGTACCAGAATGAGGTCTGGAAAGTAGATTGGAATAAGGTGATCCAGATTATTTTTGGCACAAAATGAGAGCGAAGATATAATAAATAAATGCACAGAGATATCGTGGATATCAAATAATATAACAAAAATGTATAAGATATGCAACCATAAACACAAAGATACAGTAATAAACAATTTCTATTAATGAAAGAAATGTACAGAGACTGTAAAAATACAGAGTGAAAGACTCGCTAGAATGGTGGCAACTTATCTCTGAGAAGAGATGCGACGGCTACTCGCATTCACAAGAAAATGATTATTACAATGATTCTCCAAAGGCCTTTTTAACATAAGTAAAATCCAAAACCCTAACCCTAGAAGATGAAAATCCAAAAGGTTTGAGGGCCCCGATGGGGGTAGTTGATACGTCAACTTCCCGGGGGCGTAACTTTTGCATATGATCTCCGTTTGGGGTGCTCGATACATCGTTAGAAAGATCTATCTGAGGACTACAACTACTGACAACGAATATCAATTCCAGAATGAACTCATATGTTTTGAACGGACTCATAACCACCAAATGTTTGATGCCCAAAAAACGTCATTTAGGGCCTCAAAACGGCTCCGGAAGTTCATGACCCGAAAAATTGCCAAAAATAGTAAATTACCAAAATTGACATAAAACTGTTTGGAGCCTGTTGGAAAAGGTGGGCAGCCACCAATATCCACCTGGATCATAAGGTATGGAAGATGAGTTGAGAAAATGAAAGAGTAATCTATTCTAAGATTCAACATTAAACGTGCAATTTGACCATTCTATTTTAAGAAAGACTATAATTAGATTAAGATCCACTTGAAAAGTGACAAGGTGAAATTATTATGAACTGCATTCTAAAATAAATCTAAAGAAAGCAATGTAATCAACATTAAGAATCTATAACTACTTCTACACTAGAAAATATAACATTAAAATCCAAAACTAATTATACACTAGAAAAGACAACATCATGATACTATCAACATAAGGAATTGACATAAGAAATCCATATCAGAAATCAACATAGGAAATTGAGAATTTATATTTCTACACTTCAAAGGTAAACAACACCATTTACTTATTCCTGTTCAAATGATCATTCTCTAATGTCTATGATGACGAATAACATCACAATGACATCTCAACACAATAGCTAATTCACATGGTATAAATTCAATATTAATTTCTACATATATATGCAGAGTGTGAACAAAACAATCTACTAAGATCTTTGCCATTAAGGAAATCTGAGATACATGTTCTTGCAATTGATTAAGCTTATGCGCTACTCTTAAAATAAAAAACTACACTACTGTATTTGAACAAGAAATACTATAATGAAATTATGCTACTGTACTTTAAACAAGGAGACTAATAATTATACATCCCTACAGGGGTTAGTTTAATCTACTTTAATTACAGAGAAGATTCATATTTACATCATAGTGTAAGTAATTACAATGAGTAAATGCAGTGCGATTAAAAAAAGAGTGATTGACACAAATGAAATCCACAAATGAGTTATAAAGAAATGATTGCAGCAAAGAGATTATAACAATAAAGATAGATTAGGACAATTATAAGGTAATAAGATATACAGAGGAATTTATAAGGAAATGACTGTAAGAGGAAAATTGAAACAGTTCCTGTAAAAGAGAGGTTAGAGGTATGAACAAACAATAAAATACGACACACAGACTACTGATGCCCCCCCCAAGCAGTTGTGGTACTCTAACTCACGAATTGATCACAAACTCAACTTAATTCATAAACTTGCATTGAAAGGAAAAATATAGCTAAAATTTACACAAAGTTCTTAAATTGTTTCTCTTGGTCAGTGATCATGCTAGCGAGCTCAATTATTTATATATTCTGAGAGGTCGACCACTGAAAAGGGTCAACTCTCTCTCAAAACCAAATTTTTTTTGAGGTATGCTATTAATAGACTATGAGTTATTAAAATCGTAGCTCGAATATAGGAGCTATATTTAACTACCTAAATCAAAATACAATAGGAGCCATAGTAGGAGGATGATAATGGGTAAAAAACCCATGTTCTGGTTTTTCCAGAAAACACCCACATGTATGCTAACGACAAAATATGTTGTGCTCCGAGAGTCGGATCGAGGGCCAGATCAAGGTCTAGATGAAGGTCTAGATGGAGGTCCGGATCTGTAATTTCGAGCTGGCTCTCAATCCGTCGACAATTTTAGGAAACGACTTGCTTGGGACCTAATTAGGCATATTAGGCACAAAACCCATGTGCCATATTTTTTTGATTCAACTTCATCCTCCCACAAATTGAGCTTGAAGTTCGCTGCCTGGAAAAGGGCTGAATTGAGGGATGGATTGCGTTTCCGACCTATTTCAATCAAAATACAAGTGTTAAAAGATTGCATGCATTCGACTAAGGATAAACCATCATAAAATCATTAAAAATGAATACAACACATACCTCATGCTTGATCAATAGCAATTTGATAGAAGAAGTCTGATAATACCTTCAAAAAAAGACTAATAGAGGTATGAATTATACGATCCGTATGTTCAAAAAGAGACTTAAAGAAGGCAAAAATTAGGCAAACATGGAGCCAACAATGAGTGTCAAACTAATCAAGTACAAAGAACATGCAGTTGAGATGAAGGAGGTCCTCTCCGCTCTGAAGGATCAACACAGGTTCCATTATGCAAATACATGCGAATATCTTTTCTGCAGGTGGTCGGAGTATGAAAGGAACAACCCACTTTAGTAAAATGACAAGATGATCTTAAGATAACTGATAGATAATTTTTTCCACATGTCATTTTATTGACTTAACACAACTTTAGTAGCTATTTTTATTTTAGTTATTTTTATAAATAAGAGAATCGACCTTGTGTTTAAGATCGACGGTTTTGAAGAGAAAGACATTCTCTGGAATATTGTAAGAGAATTATTTCCGTGCAAGTTATTTTAATTTAGAGTTCTCTTTATAACTAAAGACACTTCTTTCATATGAGGAGTGAATGTGTTTGGACCGAAGGGGATTATCTCTATCTTCGAATTCAATATTTGTTGTTGTACTGAGTAAGAGTTGTTGTATCTATTATTTAAGCTATCTTATAATGTTGTGACAATTCTTTTATTCTAACTGATGAACATAAATCGACTGTGTTAATATGTGATTGATGGTAGAGCATTGAAAATTACTTTTCCTGCACTAATTTCTTGTCACGTATATGTTTTTATTTTTTTAACCGTTATCTCAAACGATGTTGAATGAATGCAAGTCAACATGGTATTATTGCTAGTTTGAAATAGTTTAGATCTTCATTGTCTGCATACTGAGGTATAAAGGTTATCCCAAAATCCAATTTCTTCAAGATAAGTTAAATTCTCTCTGTCATTTAGCTTAATCTTTACCTTTCTTTTTCACAATTACTAGAAAAGAATAAAAAAGAGGACTATATAGCCAGAGGAAAGGTTTCATAGAAAGGACATATCTATCAATCATGATTAAATCCCATCGATAATTCCAGCCAAATCACAAATATGGAGAACCTTACCACTCATCAAATGCTTATGAGTCTAATTGGGCCTCTTAAGCGGGTTTGGTTCCTGCAGTTGAGTCAAAGGGATCTCAGACCCCTCAACAGAATTGGTGCTAGAAGGAGGGCCTAACAAATGCATGGCTAACAATATCTCCGATAATATATTTTGCATAGCCTATAGATTCAAAACAACCCACATGCATGGTTAGTCATTCTCAAGACAACCCACATACAACGTGTACTCCCAATACAAGTAACTCACATCAACACAAAGAGGAAGAACACTTGTACCCTGAAATACCTTACACTCTTCCCCATGAAGAGTTAAATAATTTCAGAAGAATCACCAGAGCTTATGCCTGACAGATCAGAGCATTACCTTTAACTCCTTTACTTCCTCAAAGAAAACAAATAAGCAGACCAATTGTTGACACCCTTGACCAGGTATTCGTTCACACGGTAGAATACCTGATAGATTTTTTCCCCACAGAGATTGAACAACCCCTTAATCTCATACCTGAAACACCAGTTGGTAACTACTCTGAACCTGACGATTATGAATCTAAAGAGGAAGGGTCCAACTCTTATTGCTCAGGTTCCGGATCAGAAGACATGGGGGATAATAATGATAACTATGGAGAGGGGGGAGATCAACCTCGAGATAACCAACCATGGTTGGCAAGATATGCTCTGGAAATTCCAAGATGGATGCATAACCTACCCAGACATCCAAAAAATCTACTTCCCAAATTTGATCCTGAAACCTTTGGATTGCCTGAAGATCATATGGGCATATTTTAGGCAATTTTCAACGGTTAAATTAGGAGTTATTGAAGAGTTTGGTTAGGTTTTTCAGCAACCCTAATGGCTGTAGGTTAAATTTGGAACAACAACAAGAAATACTTGGAAAAATGAAACACCCTAGTGGCTCAAGCAAACAATTATAACATATATTTGATTCCACTAGGAACAACTTCAAAATCATGAAATTTCACGTTTCCCAAAGCAACAATTTTATATCTCCAATGAAACAAGTGATGACTAGTGCCTTTAATGATTTGGATTTATGGAGTCAAGAAAAGAAAGAGCTAGAGGTATTACCTCCTTGGGGGTGTAAATCCTCTTACTCCCCAAGGCAAGTATCTTTAGCTAAGGTTTAGACTAAAAGGGTGTATGCACTTATACTTCTCTTAGTAAACCCTTATTAAATCAATAATACTTAAGCATAAAATGATGGAGGCTAAGGTGGGGGTGTATGCCCTTATAATTCCCACCTATATCTAGCAAAATAACCTTGACTTGAATAACAAATGATAGCACAAAGTAAAATCCTTACCAATTCCAGGAAAAATTCTAGGACAAACCACCATAATAGAAAAAGAAGTGCCTTCCAAGGCTAACACATCACTTCCACCAACCAATAACCAAGAAATTATCCATACACAAGAGCACAAGAGAGAAAATAGCCAAAGACAATGAAAATTTCAGTCTAAGGCCTCTCCAAATGGGAGAGATATGAGTCAAAATGAGATCTTATGATCTCTATTTATACAAAATGTCACTAACATAGTTTGTACACATAATTTTAGGGTAAACCACAAGATTATGGGTCAACAAACCTAATCTTTCCCCTTTACACACATAATATTCAACAATTCACTTAAAATTTTATTTTACACAAAAATAAACCCTAACTTAAGGTGATGTCATCCCTTTAGGGGATGTTTTGACACTAAGAGCAAGTTGTTGGTGTTGGAGAAGTGTAGTTAGGCTTCCCAAAGCCACATGTCAATCATCTAGGTCATTTCTTCATGGTCAACGCCTCATTCTCCTCAAAACATTGTTGTGTTAATGAATAATAACTTCATCACCAAACCCTAGACCTCCTAGATGATGTCATGCCTCCAAAGGTTACGTTTTTCCTCTTTTAGGAAAAACGTTTGGCATGTGAGGGCTAGGTCATGTCGTCCACAATGTCTTCTAGGCCTTTGAAGGCATGCCTCTCTCATCCGGAATGTGATCCCTTGGCATTACAAATATTATGATGAGTAAATCAAATCAATAAATGAGCCACCTAAGCATGTGCATCAAATATTACCATGTTAAACAAGCAAGTGCTCAAAGACATTATGTGACTTTCCAAGCTTGGATATGGGAGGGTTGACAAGGCATCCTATTGGGTATAGATTTCCTAGGTCAAGGGGTGTTTCCCAAGTGCTCCCTCTCTAAGACATGTAAAGTGGATTAGGTGGTCAAGGATCAAGACTCATTGGGCATGGGGTTCATGACATACAAGGGGTTGTAGTGTCTCATTCATGGGTTCCTTTGCAGATGGTGTGTGGCACCTTTGTTTGCAATGCATTTTTTTCAAGCCCATTATCTTGGCATTTTTTGTTTCTTTCACAATTTAAAGGACGATTTGAAGGCCACTGCCCTGGTGTGGTGTCCAAGTAATGACAATTTCACTCACAAATACCTTGTGTAAATGAGAAGATTGGCTCGTGATGAGACCCCCTTTCTCTCAACCATGCAACTGAGAGCCATTACCCTGGCTTGGTGACCAGATGATGGTAGTGTAATATCACTAGATACCCATGATTATGATAGGTCATCCTGTGATGAGACCTCCTATCCTCCAACTAACCCCCTAAGCATTCAGTCTTTTGTTCTTGTGGGTCCCCCTTTTCTTACAGATAAGTGTTTCATTGCTTTCTTAGTGGATCCCTAGGAGGAGCATTCAATCTTTTATTCTTGTGGGTCCCCCTTTTCTTACAGATAAGCGTTTCATTGCTTTCTTGGGGGATCCCTAGGAGAAGCATATGGAAGGTTTATATATAGGATTTTATATTTTACCCAACAAAAATCCCTCTAGGCCTTCAACCCCTTCTTCCGATAGAATGAGGGACATCCCCTTCTTGGGTCAATACACCTTAAAATCCAAAGAGATAAGGAAATGGGGGGTTTAAGTGATGGAAAGTGGTAAGTATGGTTTAGAATGGTACTATGGCTCTTCAAGGGAGTTCCTAGTAGAAAACCCATTCCCAAGGAAGACCACTTACTAGGGCACAATGTCAACCACCAAGGTGAAACATGGAAAAAGGCATAATGTCCAAGCATATGTCATGAATTCTAAACAAATCTAAGATATAACATACTAAAATGCCTGTAATATTGAAATGACACTCACCATAATAACCGACTTGTAGCTCATGGAGCAAGGCTCAGTGCCTCTTGAAAGCTAGCTGGTGTGATGGATGCCATAAGAAAATCCTGACCTCTGTGGTGGTGAGAAGGTTCTCCATATGTGCAAGTGGATATTGTTGGTCATGTAGTCTCTTGGCACTCCATATCTGCAACCTGAGGGCTTCGAGACATAATCTCCTTAGTTATCCCACAAAATGGGGATAACAATTCCCAAGCAGCGTTGCCAGAAACTTAAGGGTTTACTACTTGTTTGTGTGAGTTGTTTGTTGAATAATTTTGTAGATTGTTTCCCCAAAATTGCGTTGGATAGATATGGAACAACAATGGATAAAACAATAAGATACAAGAGAATAACACAATGAAATAGCCACAAACTTTATATATGACATGTATTTATTATATAAGCTAACCTCCATACAAGAGATATACAAATCTGGAAAGTATAGAAGAAAAATAGAAGCTACGGCTGAAGATTCCTCCAAGATAAAATAAAGAGAGAGTTTTGAGTCCTCCTAGATCTCCAATGGTAGCATGCAATTCTGGACAAGATCAATTTTTTTGCCTTCTTAAATCTGGCACCTAGATCTAGCTGAGTTGCACACCACCTAGCTGTAGAGATCCTAGGAAATTCGGCCTCTTTAGATCTAGCCTCCAAACCCTTGAGAATGATTGTAGAACTTTAGATCTGGGGATTTGGAACACATGTGATGAGATCCTTGAGATGTAATGTGAGATCTAACCCTCCAACTCACTAAATCACCAAGAGACAATGAGCCCTCCTTCAGAAATTCACACAGGTAAGAGAAATAATAAATATGCAAAGAAAACCCCTCAAGAATTGATGAGAAAAGGCACTCGGATGATGGAAAATCCTCTTGGAATAAGTTTTTCCTCATATCTTCCTTTCCCTTGTCAGATCATACTCATTCTTCTCCAACAATGTGCCTTATCTGCAAAAAAACCCCAAACATGCACCCTGCTTCAACAATACACTTCTGAACTTGATCTGAAATTGAGTAGAATGGTGAGGGTGGGATATTTCAACACCTTGACCAAGCTTGGATCAAGAATAGAGGAATCTCTCACCTCCTTGCTGATCTCTAAGGTTTGTTTACTCAAAAACCTTAAAATGTCTAAGCTACAGAGCTCAAAGATGCAAAATGAGAAATGACATGAATGAGGAGTGAGGCACCCTCCTCTCCTTTTCTACCTCCATCTTCTAATTTTCACTTAAATTATTTAATTGGCTTCTAAGGTTATTCACTTTATTTTCTCATCTTAGCCAATTAGCCTTTTATTTTCCTTTTTGTTAAAGTCACTTTAATAATATAAGTTTTATCTCCTTAGTGACCATTTTTTCACCTCTTAGTCCCCTTTATCCATGAGACTATAGTCTAGAGGGGACAACTAGACTAATAAGTCTCTCAAGACACCTATCAAGAGGAGAGGAACATTACAGTCTCCCCTGTTGGGAATTGATTTCCCACAAGAAATTCTGAATCTATATGTTGGAGAACTTGTTCACTTTCCCAAGTGGCATCCTCTATAGGCAAATTCTTCCATTTGATCAAATATTTCTTGATGTCCATATTCCTTAACCTTTTCTCTCTCACCTCCAAGATCTCTTCTGGAATCAAGATCAATTGTCCTTCATCTACTGGAGGTAATCCCTCATTAGCTACAATATGCTTCCCCAATTCCCTTTTAAGGCATGATACATGGAAGACAGTATGGATTTTACTTTCCTGTGGTAACTCTAACTCATATGTGATTTCCCCCACCTTTATTTTCACCCTGTGGTAACTCTAGCTCATATGCGACTGCCCAATGGACATGTGGTAAGTGGTGTTGTAGCAATATTCACCTAAGTGTATCCATTTGAACCATGATTTTTGTTTGCACACATAATATCAGAGATATACCTCCACACACTTGTTTACTATCTCAGTTTAACCATCTATTTTTGGATGATAACTAGTGTTGGGGGTCAGTTATGTACCCACTAACCGAAATAGATCCTGCCAAAAGGTGCTCATGAATCTACTATACTTTTCACTCAAAATCATCTTGGGAAACACATCCAACCTGAAGACTTCTCTGAAAAATAAATCTTCCACTTGAGATGCGCTATAGTCCATGGAGATGGAAAAAAAGTGAGAAAAATTTCTCAAACGATCTACTACCACAAAAATGCAATCCTTACCTTGTGCCTTGAGTAGTCTTGTAATGGAATCCATGGATATAGTTTCCCATTTATGCTCCGGAAAGGGAAGAGGTTGCAATAGACCTGTTGGGTGTGTGTGTTCATCCTTATTCTATTGGCATGTGATACACTCCATGATGTGGTGCATGAAATTCTCTTTGAGACCTTTCCAAGGCAATATTTCTTGTATCTGTCTATATGCTTTAAGGAATCCTTGATGCCCTGCTAGTGGTGAGTTATGAAATGCTTGAAGCACCCTCTTCTTGAACAAGGATTCAGGAACCAAATAAATCCTCCCCTTGTAATATATGATGTCATCTATAATCCTGTACTTTTCCATCCATCACTTCACATGCAAACTTATTTTTTGAATACTCTACCAATAGATGTGATTTCCAATCAACTGATATCTTTGACATGGAACAGGTTGAAGGTCTTCTAGACAAAGCATATGCTACCAGATTATTTTTTCCCTTGACAAATTATGTGTCAAAGTTATAGGCCTGAATCTTACTCACCCATTTTTATTGTCTCACATTGAAGTCCTTCAACTCTAGTAAGTACTTGAGGCTATTATGATCTATCTTGACCACAAATTCCCCCCCCACCAAATATTGTCTGAATTTGGCCAATGCATGCATTATAGATAACATTTCCATGTCATAAATTGTGTATAGAAACTCAAACCCTGTTAGTTTTCGACTCTCATAAGCAATATGATGCCTATTCTGCATGAGTACAGCTCCAATCCCATCACCTGATGCATCACATTCCAGAATGAAGGGCTGAGAAAAATATGGTAAAGATAATATAAGACAAGTGCTCATTACCTTCTTCATTTTATCAAAATTCAACTGTGCCTCATTACTCCACTTGAATGTGCCCTTTTTGGTCAAATCAATCAAAGGTGCACATAACTGAGAGAAACCCTTAGCAAACCTCGTATAATAGTTGCAAATACCAAGAAATCCCTTGAGCTCTGTAAGTGTTTTAGGTGTGGGCCAATCAATTATAGCTTGGATCTTTAACTGGTGAACCTGTACCCCATTTGCCCCATTGATATGTCCCAAGTAAAGAACTTCAGTCATCCCAATTTCACATTTTGATTCTTTGGCATACAAATATTTTTCCTCCATGATGCTTAAGATGTCATCCACATGCTTGATGTGATCTTCCCATGTCCTACTGTACATCAACAAGTCATAAAAGAAGACTAGTAGGAATTTCCTTAACTTTTTGTTAAATACATGGTTCATGCAGTATTGGAAGGTGGTTAGCGCATTGGTCAACCCAAAAGGAATGACAAGGAACTCATAATTCCCATAGTGACATCTAAAAGTTGTCTTGTGCACGTCTTTTTCTCTCATTCTGATTTGATGGTATCCAAAGTGCAAGTCAATTTTGGTGAAGTATATTGTGCCATGCAGCTCATCTAATAGGTCATCCATCCGGGGAATGGGTTACCTATTTTGAGTTAGGTCGTACAAGAAAATTAGGGATTTTTATTAAAGAGGAATTTCAGCCCAAAGATCATCTAGAAAAGTGCGCCCTAGCCTAAGGAAGCCATTTTCACCTTCAGTGCACCTTTTCAGTGGATAGAACTCCCGGAAAGTGAAACCCTAGTTTTCACCAGTACCATAAGTACCAGAAAACTAGAAGTACTAGGAAACCAGAACTACCAGAAAACTAGAAGTACCAGGAAACCAGAAGTACCAGGAAACCAGAAGTACCAGGAAACCAGAAGTACCAGAAAACGAGAAGCTCTAGTCCAGAAATTTGTTGGTCAAGTTTGAAGGGGAAAAATTTGTATTTTCTGAAATCTAAACACACCAGGCTACTCGCCTCAGCTAAGCACACCTCCTGGTAAGATCAAAATTCAATTCTGAGGATTTTCATTTTTTGGTCATTTTCCTAGCTCCAGGTAAAAGATGTCTGCAAGCACTAAGCTTGTTGACAAGCTAGAAGGTGTGGAAAAATTCCATGCCTGGAAGTATAGGATTGCACTCATTCTTGAAGAGAATGACCTAGAAATAATTCATTAAAGAGAATGTACCAAAACCCATCGATGCTGTAGCTAAAGCAAGACACAGTTAGGGCCAAAAGAATCATTGCAGATTCTATCAACAATCACTTGATTCCTCAAGTGGCCTCAAAGAAGACTCCAAAAGAAATGGTTGATTCCCTAACCTGATTATATGAAGGAAGGAACATCAATCGAAAGATGAATCTAAGAACTCAACTCAAGAATACAAGGATCCAGAAAGGAGAAACAATTCAGGAATATTTCTCCAGAATATCACAATTCAAAGAACAACTATAAACTAACTCCATAAGAGTTCCAGATAAGAAGAAATATGTTTCAAAGATCATCTGCTCAAACTATCAAAAGTTGGGACACTTTTCCCCAAGGAAAAGGGAAAAGAAAGCATCAAGCACACGTGGCAGAGGAAGAGGAATCTCCTCCCTCAAAGAAAGCCTTAGTAGAAATTGAGGATTATGTACTTTAAATTGAAGATAGTTGATTTGAAGAAAGATAGCAAATGGTGGAGTCCATGGAGCCTCCCCACACAAGAACAAAAGATAAGTATTCATGTTTAATATCTTGTTTACTTTAATACTTTATCATTACAAGTTAGATTTTTGTGAGAATGTTAATTAACCTTGTTTTATTTCAGGGTCTATGCAGACTTATCAAAGAAGAGGATAAATAAAGAGATAAACTATTTATTTCAGGTATGATCATTCATGAGAGTGAAAAAGGTATGTGTTTCAGATGTGTACATGATTGAACAAGTTTTTGCTTAAGAAAATATGTGTATTACTCTGATGGAAATCATTGATATAGTTTTATTTGATTATTGCTTATTTTTATTGACTGATTGGCTAAGTAACATATCTTAGAAAACATACTGTAAGTAAGTTTACAGGTCTCGGAAGAAAGAACTTATGCCTTGACTTGCAGAAGTTAGAAAACATGAGAAGGACTTATGATATGGTGACAGTCAGTAAAGACCAGTCAATATCTAGTATTTATATAGGAGCAGGCGACTCCTAAAGATGCACAACATAAATGTTCAAGATGAAGAGAAAGATGGATACTCATATATAGTTGATGAGATGCTTGTAACTGCAGGTTGCTCTAGTATCGTTCTTATAGATGGAGAGGGAGTATATTGATCCAGTATGAACTCAGAAAGAAAGAAATGTTCGAACTCAAGAAGGCACCCATGATATTACAAAAGAGAACTTCAAGGATGATGATTAGAAGCTCTTAGTTTGGTGCAAGAGGGAGCTATGTCTCCGAGTTTGAAATGGAGGATTGTGATTTGGTGCAGTTAGGAAAGCAGTGGTCCATGGAACAATTTTCTCAGTGGATGATTAATGAGATATTTTGATCAAGATGAAAATTATCCAGTAGATCAATGGTGCCCAATAGATGGGTAGCATGGTATTATACCCATAGATGATTTTAGGGGCTAAATTTTGCAAATGTTCTAATTTTCCATGTTTTTTCCCCAAAAACGATTCGCTAATTTCCATTTTTTCTAAAAATGATTCGTCCAAATTCCATAGAATATTTTTTTTTAACCTTATAAATCGCCAAAATTTTATAGAAACTATATAAAATCCTTAAAAAATTGAATATTTTTACAAAACTATCACCAAGCATTTTACATTTTAAATGTTAAGGACCAGTAATATTAGCCCACGTTTCTACATTTTAATATAAATTTCTATCCTTAAAATCATCCCTGATTATACCATGAAAATATTTTGGACCACAAGATATTTTTTCAGATCCCACAGGTAGACCTTCATAGAGAAGGAAAAAAGAAGAGACCTTCGTAGAGAAGGAATGAGAAATCCCACAGGTAAACCTTCATAGAGAAGGAAAATAGAAGAGACCTTCGTAGAGAAGGGGAATGAGAAATTTTCCAAGGTTGGCCTCTATCCAAGTGTTGAGTTTTGGATACTTTAGGGACATGCTAGAATAACATCGTAGAGAGGGGTGTGACCACCCTCATAGAGAGGAGTGTGGATGTTTCTCCAAGGGGCAACAGGTAGATACTCTCCTCTGGCCAAGTTTTGAGTAGCCTGGAACACAAACCTTGACCATGTGGAATGGTTAGTTGGCTCTTGAGGTTTGTGTCGTGATCCTGCATGGATCATGGAAAGGGAGTCTAGTCTTGCTCAGGCTATCATCTTAGCTTCTCTAGTTCATGTGGGATGACTAGGAGTGAAGCTATGGTAATAGTCCTCCCTAGTGGATGGGTGAGATAGATGACTACAAGAGAAGGGAGAACATAAAATGAATGGAAAAACTCATAGAATATCTTATGTGTGAAGATAAGACATTTTCTGTGTGAAGATAAGATATCTTTTGTGTGAAGATAAGAAAGAATATCTTCTGCGTGAAGATGAAAGAAAGAAAAAGTATCTTCTGCGCGAAGATAAAGAGAACACAACTTTTTTAATATGGATTCATGGAGAACCAATTAGTGATCGTGATGCCATATGGCCAAGTGAATTATATTGATGCCTGCTGATTATCCAGTTGATGATATTTCCCAGATGGTATTTTTCAGTTGATTATGACATCCAGTGACCTATCAAAAGATAAAGAATATCCTGTTAAGAGGGAGTGTTGAAATATTGTATAACTGCAAAGAATATTCTTATCCCCTTTTGTGGATAAAGTAAAAGATAAAATATGCAAATTAAGAAGTCAGCCCCCAAGAAAATTAAAGTTGTAATAACCAACCAGAAAGACAAGTCAGCCTTGCCAGTGAAAAGACACCTCCTTTCAGCGTTTTCCAGTTTGTATAAATAAAGGAATCCAACCACTTATTTGTACACACACTCAACTCACTCATCTAGTGCGCAAGTATTGAAGGAAACTACAGTTACCAGTTGCCGGAAGAAGGAAGAGAGAGAGGCTCATAGCCCGGGAGAGGATATTCTCCAGTGTTTGGTTTATTGTCTTGGCTATTTTCTGGTCTAGCATCTTGGTGGTTTTCTCTCATAGAGAGAGAGTTATTCTGGAACTGTACTTGGTTATTGAATCTATATTAAAGAATTTTTGCTGGGTTTTCTTCCTCTTGAGGGTTTCCCAGGATAAATGCTTGTCTAATCTTGTGATTGTGTTTCTCTCAGTGATCCTATCTATGCTATGTTTATCTACTAAATTGAAATAAACCTAATAATATCTTAAACCTTAACAGGAAGTCCTTTCATTGAGTGTTTTTTTTTTCCTCCAGTAATTAATCTTGCTTACCAACAATTTTAATTATCCTGGAGTTTTTCACTCAAATAATCCTTCAAAGTGGTGAAATATGTTCTAATGATCGATCCCACTGGGTGAATAAGGTTTATAAGTGTTGTAAATGACCATTCTATACATCTTTTAGAGTCTTGCGGAATTTTGTTAAGTTTTGATATGATTTTTTAATAATTAAAATTTTATGTAAATTGGAAATTTTAATTAATTTTGATGAAAAATGTAAAAAATTGGTCCTCATGGATTTTGTATAAGTGTGTGAGTACTCAAAGAAAATGGATTATGACCTCGTACACCTTTGGACCAAATTTCAACTCAATTGGACAAGTTTTGCTAGGTCATTGTCCATGAAGAGTCCAAGTCAATCAAAAATCAACAAATAATTGGTTAAGGTAAAAAAAATAAAAATTGTAAAAATGTCTAAAGTCATGAGAGAGAGTGGGGAAATGATTTCTAATATATTTCCTAAGTTGGAAAAGTGAAAATCCACTTAGAAGACCCCCCCATGCCAAGCCAACAACCAAAAGTGAGTCTTCCTAGTGAAAAGTGTGCCTCCCTTCCTCATGAACTTAGGGGAAAGTAAAAATTAAATTGAAAAAAGTTTCAAAACCCTAAGTGCGCCCTTCTTGTAGCCTAAATTCATGTTTGAACAAGTGTAAAAGGGTTTTTCCCTTTCACATCTCACCCCTCAAACCCTAACTCACTACCAAAACCCTAAAAGTGCCTCTTCCTTGATTTGTTCTCTTTCTCTTGGATGGGTGACACTTGTAATTCATCCAAGAGAGGTCTCTCCTCTTTCCCTCCTTTAAAAAGAAGCCCTCTCTCCTCATTTTGACATGAGTTTTTCATAGCAACTCTACTATACCAAAATCTCTTCTCCCTCTCTCTCATTCTCTCCCATTTTCTTCTTTGTAATCTGGATGCAAGTATTTGCAGCCACATTTTGTGGATAATAAAAGTGAATCTTTGGAGGATCTCTTATGTGCATTTGGAGTATTCTTGGTGCAATGATATGGTGTTTTTAGTAAGGTAATATTGTTGCAAATTTTTGGTTTTTCCTTGCTTGCATTGTTTACTTGGAGGCCCAAGCAAAGAACTTTGCTTGGAATAGATTTATGGTAGTATTGCTATAGATCTTTGTGGGTTGTTTCTACTTGGGTTTGCAAAGTATTTTGCAAACCATTTGGATATACTCACCTTCTTGTTTGATTTTTGTAGAAAGGATTACATATTTGCAGGTTACCAAAGGTTTGGAGGAGTGGATTTCAGATCTGTAAATTCATTTTTCCAACCATCCAAAGCTCCTTTTATTTTATGTTTTCATTTTCAGCCATCTATCTTTTCATTTTTAGAATTATTCTCATCTAATATTGCAATCTAATCTCCATTTTAATGTTCAGATTTTTATAAAATAATTTCTTTTTTGTACACTAATAAAAAACCAACTTGTTCCAAGAACTTTTTGGCATTTTCTAGCAAGAAAAGCTTGTTGTTTTTTGCAGGTTTTCATCAGTTTAAGGGGACTTGCTACCTATTTTTGGTCCCAAAAGACTCAAGAAGCATCCAAGAGTTGTGGTGCTAAAACCCACTTCCCCTTTCATCTTCTAAAGCATTGTAAGCAGCCCAAGAGAGTCTATTGGGATTGCATTCTCTATTTTTATTTCCAAATCTGCAATTTGTAATTTAGTGTAGCATATTGCCCACACCTTGCATAGTGTTTGGATATGCCATCCATGCAATATCATGAAGACTATCTTAAAAGTAATTTTCTGTTTTTTATTAAGATTGTTGCCCCCACTTCTCCCACAAAGAGAAGGTTGAGTGGCTAGCTTAGTTTTTTTTTATTTCATTTCATCTTATTTATTTTACACACCTTGGCACAAAATTGGTAGGCTTGTCTTCCACATTGTGCCATAGTTGTGAGGTTGCTATTTAATTTCAATTTATTTCATTCAATTAATTGTGCCCTCACCTTGCATTGTGATTGGATTTTCCAACCTTGCAATATCGTGAAGACTAGTTTAGTTTCTTTTGCAAAGTGATCGAATTGGTGCCCCGCCTTCTGCCTCGTATTTCCTCCCCTTGCCATTTTGTGGATCTTGGGTAACTAAGAAAGGGAAAAGGACTGCATGGCTAGATTAATTAGGCACCCAATCTATTATTGTTTCAAACCATCAAAATATAGTGACTTGGGAGGCTAAAAGGGGTTGAAGTCAGGGACGGTTTCACGCCACTACGTGTCCTCCTTGTTGAGTGCCCAAGCATTTGGATTTGACCTGTGGAGCTAGGGAAGAATCTTGTTTGTTCTTCTTATTGAGCACCCAATAATTCCTTTTAGTTGAAGGGATAAAGACTTGGGGTAATGGCATAGCTTAGGATTGCTACAATTCATATTTAATCCCACTAAGCTCAAGAGAGACCTAAAAAATTACTAAAATCAACCTACATACTTTTCACAATATTTGCTTTCCAAGTTTTGTTTTTTCATTCAAGCATTTTACCTTCAAACAAATTACTTTCCAACCGATTTTACTTTTCAACAAATTCTTTAATTGTGGATATTTACTTTTGCTAAAGCATTCTTTATCCTTGGTTATAAATATTCTTTATTTTTTGGGAAATAATTATCTCAAGTGTAAAGTCATTTTCATTAATTATTTCATTGTGTAAATATTCCATACTTTATTTCAAGTTATAGAAATATCTTTAGTTTGTATATCTCAATAAGTGAATTTTGGTTATATTTAGGCACTCTTCTATTTGTGTCTTGTTAAAGAAAAGGTTTGCTTGTCATTTGAAAGAACTGCATAATTGCATTTGTTGCTTGTCATTGGGTTGGGTCTCCTTAATTGGTAATTTAATTAACTCCTAGAATCTTAACAACAAAACTTGACATAGTTTAATAGGGTCTACCCCACTTGGATTCCCTAGGAGTGATCCTAGATGGAAGAGGTCTAGATCGAGGTGACACTGGGTCTAGACTTAGGTTTGTGCCTACAAGGACACATCAAGTGGGTTGGAGACTTATCCACGCTTGTAGGTGTGTATTAGGATGACAACAAGTACAACAAGTACATGGGGCTGTCAGTTGGTACAACAGTGAGAAAATTTGGGACAACCATTGAGCGTTGTTACAACTAGACCAACAGTTGAGGAAAGGGCTTGTGTAAAGGTTCTTAGTTTCAAAGGCATTGGAGGGTTTGAGGGGGAACATAATGCCCTAACCCTCATCCTCAATGCAATAGATTTGGACATGGAAACCAGGAGGGTTTCTGTAGTGGTTTTGGTATCTTTCCTTTATGTAAATTCGAGCCATTATCCTTGGTATAGAGCCCATTATTATTTGTTTGAGAGCAAGTTATTTTGGGCATTAAATTTCCTGTGTACTTTTGTATGATCAAATTGTTGGTTTATTTTCCACATGTTAAGTTGTTAGGCATATCAGTGTGTTTATGTTCATAGTTTAAATTTTGTAATATTTGTGTATATTGTTGAGAACCTAGACCAGACCTAAGGTGTGTGTGAACCGAGTCTAGGTGCACATCGAAATCTAACATGGTATCAGATCTTGAGGTTTTGAGAAGGGAAGTTGGATCCGAGTTATATAGACAGGTGACAACTCTTAGAGGGAGCTGCAGTGAATGTTGCAGGTAGTAGCAAGTTAGATGGTCTCTGGTTTGAGACATGGAGCATGCCGTTCATATGAGGAGTTGGGAACTACTGCAACTTGGGGGTGTGACAGGTTCATAGTTTTGGTGGATTGGCAGAGAGATTAGTTCACCACAATATGTTTTGTGGCAGGTTTCCAACTTTGTGGATGTACTTCTAGTGGCTTGTCATAGTGATTTGCGATGGGTGTAGCCCAGGACCCGGGTGCTTTGGCATGGATGAGAAAGATTCTTGTGTATGGAAGGTTGAGGAGATAGATTCTTCATTCTGCCAGAGAGTTGCACGCTTGACAATGAGTTGAGGTATGATAGTGTATGAGTTATTTGACCTAGAAGGATTAGGACACTTGCAGAGATGAGTTGTGAAGGTCTAGAGTGGACAATACTGAGTGTCCAGCCGCAACTTGGGACTGCTTCAGAGAGAGGAAACAGGTTCAGTTGCAATGTGTGCATAGACATAGTGAGTTTTTTTACTTGGATGATGGACTTGGGAAGAATTTCATTGGATGGTTGTGACTTTTGGGTAAGTGGGATGCTTTCCTTGGGAGGATTTCATGGTTATTATACATCGGGAGCCACCGACATATGACAGGGGGCACATGATTTGTTTGAGAGCTTCACCGTGTCTGAATCAATTTTTTACATGGATATTGGTATGGAGACTAGGCATGTAGTACAGGGATCTGGAATAGTGGTATTCCAGATGGAGTAAGGGGATGTTTTGAGAGTGACAAATGTGCTATGGGTTCTAGGATTGTGTTTTCATCCTCAACAATTGAGGAGAAGGGCTATGTAGTTTCGCTCTAGTATGGACAAGTGTTATTCTTTCCCAGAGGATCTAGCTCAGACACAATAGTGGTCTTGGATTTAGAGAGAGAAAAGTGTATAGGTAGAAGGGTGAGCCTATGTGAGCCATAACCAATAGTAGTAGAGTGACAATGAAAGAAAATCCCGAAGGGGAAACAAGATTTGAGTTGATTTTGTTAATAAAATCCTTGGGCTCCCATATTAGGATAATGACCCATATGAGGAATATACAATGCAACAAATAGCCAAGCCCACCTAGCTTCTATTTCCCTTGTTGTCCATTTTCTCCTTCCTCTGACCTCGCCCACTCACACTTGGATGAGATGCTCTTCACCCAATCAATAAGATCTCACTCTTGTGTGTCTCATCCTCTCACTTAGAATGCCTTTTATTATATTGAGTTGAGCCTAAATCCTAGATCTCTAAAGTGATCAAGGGAAGAGATTTAGATCTATCCTTCACTTTAGATCTAACATCTAGGATTTATTCAACTCACTTAATTTACTAATTCCAAAAAATTTAACTAAATTAATTGATATTAAAAGGTCATTCACTTTAATAATTAACTCATAAAGTGAATTTCCTAAGGTTTCGAGAGCCATTATGGAAGCCTAGAAGCCTCCTACATGGGCATCTCTTACCATGACTCCTTGAAATACTTGGAAGGATTCTCCTTCTCACTTGGGCCTGAAGGTTGACTGTCTCTAAGATGCTCAACCATCAGAGCTACTTGCTCCTTGTTCACTGCTAGTCTGCTACTTGCCATTTCTCGCATAGGCTGGCCCTTTAGCCTATACAAGTTGGTCTCTCTAATTTCAAAAACAATTGTTGTGTCTAATTTAGATCCTCTGGACTTGATCAACACCTTTCCATCTTCGAATAGTATGTCAAATTACTTCTTCTCAATTATTGAGACCGAGAGCACACTCCCCCTGACTTCTGGCACCCATATCACGTTCATCTCTCTCAACACGCCTCTTGACTGCATACTTGGTGGCCAAACCAAGTTCCACATGCACGCCTCATCTTTGTGTCCCTGAGATTTTCTCAACACCATTTTTCGATTCTCATTCTCAATTTGAAAGAAACCCTTCAGACTCTCGCACATGTCCCTCGCTAAGTTCTTTTTAGAAAAATGAGGGATCAAGTGATCCTTCACTCCATCTAGAATAATTCTTCTCGCTTTCACGTCCTTTAGTTTATGGTAGACCAGATATTTTGGATCCTCCAGTGGGACCACAATGGAGTTTGGAAACTCCCAAATGTCACTCTCCATCAACACCAATAGGATCCTCTCCTTCCAAGGACTTTAGTTGGAAACCCCATACAACCTATCCTCAAATTGCAATCCATACTTTTTTGGGATGCTTGAGTCCTTTCCTGGTGCTGCCCGATTATTTCTACCCATTGTCTGAGGGTTGTCGGGGGGCTTCCTATATCTCTGCCCGCTGCCCGAGGTTATTACTTGGAACTTTGCTCGGTGCCCGAGGTACCTTCCTGCTACGCAACAATTTTTCATGCTTCCTCTTCTTGACTTGTCAACGGCTATCAAGCCCACAACTCAATCGGTCTTGTCCTACTGACAAATGATCTTCAATATGGTCCACTCACGGCTCGATCTACTTCAGCTGGCCCAAGCCACATTCACTCGGTCGCCTTTGCTAGCAACCCATGATCTTCCTCTTCTGTACCCGATTTCCTTGGCATTCGATCCACATAGCTCAATATCTCTATCGGCTTGCTCTATAAATATTTCGACCCAATAAAATATTTTCCCATAGACTTGCAATAATTTATGCTGCTAAAAATATCGTCTCTATACAAATCTAGCTTCCTTAAAGCTGCAACTCTGACACTATTTCAATTTATCTCAACTCAACACCCGACTAATAATTTTTAATAAAACCACTTTATTAATTAAAGGCACAACTAGGTGACTCAACAAATTAAATAAGATGAAGCATAAAATTGAAACCAATCACATTGCACAAATATTTATGTCTAAACACATTGTTTCCCCACAAGCTAGGGGTAACTAAGGATATGATGTCTCGAGGCTCGTAGGTTGAAGACATGGAGTTTCAAGAGCCGGAGGAGTAGGTAGAGCCCCTCCTCTTACTACACATCACCATTGATTAATGACATAAGAGTTCACCACACCATCTTGGCCCACATAGGACAACAAGTATTGATTTATGAGGTAACAAGTCTGGTCTCGTGGTAAGTGTCATTTTAATAATTGAAGCATTTGTACATGTTGCAAAGAGTCATTTCTTGATTATGAAAACCTTTTCTTGGAAATTACCTTTTGTCTTATTTCACCTTGGTGGTTGACAAGGTTTTCTAGTAAGTGGGTTTCCCTCGGGAAAATGGTTGCTACGAGGGGTTCTCCTTGAAGGGTCATCATATCATTCCTTCTCATACTTACCACTTTCTACACTTCTCCCCTTTCATTTCCTCATCTTTTGGGTTTTGGGGCTTATTGACCCCAAGAGGGGCTTGTACGTAATTTCATGGGAAGAAGGGGCTAAAGGACTTGAGTTGTTTTAGCTGGAAAGAGATAAAAGCCATAAATTATCCTCTAGATTCTCTCCCTAAGGTCATGAGAATAATTTTTTCAGTTAATAAAAAATTCTTGTAAAACATAATTTTTTAATTGTAATTTAAATTTTTATTAAAAACATGGTACTAGGAGGCATTATATTCCTTGGGGGTGCTCATTTTTGAACCTAGAGCACCCACTTTACCTAAGTACCCACTTTTGTGAGTGAAATTAGTGATTTTAATCACTAAAAAGGTAATTTCACTCTCAAAAGACAAAAAAGACAAAAAATCAGAAATGCTAAATTTTAGCAAAGTTGTCAGAAACATTTTTTCACATGTTTTTAGTCAAATAAAGACTAAATGTCTATGTGGCACTCATAAGAGGCAAACACAAGCTTATTGACACATGTGGAGGCCTAGTGGATGAATAACACATGTACTATTTTGTTTTTTGAGTGATGAAGAAAAAGACGTGTGCCCATCTTGGAGAGGTAGCACATTGTAGAAAAGGGCCACCCACTCTTGGAGAGATGGCACCCTCCTACATCATTATTAACTTACACTTGTCATGAGTTGGAGTAGGGGGAGAGGGGGTATCCCTTTGGATACCACTTGTCTCACACCCTCACCCACTTGGTGCGCCCTTCCTCTCAAGAGGCCGAGCCCTTAACCTTGTTGTTGTTGCCCCTTTCCATCCTCCTATACTTGGCCCAATCTTGTGGCAGCCTATCTAGGACTTGGGACTACCCTATTTCACTAGGTCGACCCACCCTAAGACATGTTGAAACCTTCTTTCATGCTGACCAATTCCTCTAAGACAATTTTTTTCTCTCTCCTTGCTAGTCAAGCCTCTTGTTGCCCTATTCGAACCCTCCTTATCTACCCAAGACAAGAAAAGACTGCAAATGTGAGGCCTAGCAACCTCTCTCCATGGTTGGAGTGAGGTCACCACACGCTCCTCTCATGCTAGCTAAGGTCACCAAGACACCACCATGATAATGAGAATCTATCTCATACCTAGTGTCCTTTTATACAACTCTTAAGGGTGAGTGAAATCCATTAACTTATGTCAACATTAAATTAAAATAATTTAATTACTCATGATGTGGGTGTGAGGCCCCAACACAAACCCATGAAGCCCCACACAAGCCCTCAAGGCTCCAGTTCAATATACAAGGGGGTTTTCACAAAACGAAAAGTGCAATGTGGTGCCAACAACGATTCTGACATGCCCGACACCAAGGCCTTTCATGGGAACACCTCCCAAAGATACAAAACATCAACACTCCCTCTTAGTGAGGGAGGTTTTATATCCTCCACCTGGAAGTATCTCTTTCTCCCACATTGGAGGTGGCTTTGTCTCCTGCACTGGATCATCTACCACAGTTGCTCTCCAATCCACCTGATTGTTTGCTCCCTCTGTCACCGAAGCAAATCCTGTTGTATGGCATGGTCTCTCTTGCGAAGACATGTTGCTCCTATAAGCCTCCATATTTTGAGCATCCTTCCTGGCTTCCTTAACCCATGACACCTTCTTTTCAGTCTTGGAATATGTCTCTCTCCCATTTGATCCTAAAGGTAGACTCCCTCTGAATGGGTGACTCTCCCTTTGAGCCCATTGACTCCCTTTGAGGTCAGACTCCCTTTGAATCTGTTGGCTCCCTCTAAAGTCGGGCTCCCTCTAAGTCTACACAACCTCATAAGCTACATGTTACCTGTCCACTCTCACTCTGCTATCACTGGTCATGGCTCGCATAAGCTGGCATTTTTTCCTATACACGTTTCTCTCTCTAACTTGAAGAGAACTGTTGTGTCTGAGCTAGATCCTCTGGTGATGAACAACACCTGTCCATCCCAGAAAAAAACTGCATAGCCCTTCTCCTAAATTTCTAAGACTAGCAACACACTCCTGGCACACCCATAACACATTTTTCACTCAACACATCTCCTAACTCCATCTGGAATACCACTGTTCTAGATCCTTGTACTACATGCCTTGTCTCCATACCAAGCTCCATGCACATACCTCGGTCAGACTCACGTACATACATGTTACTCTCTCTAAATCAAATACCAATGTTGTGTCTGGGATAGATCCTCTGGTCATGCACAACACCTGTCCATCTCAGAACAAAACTGCATAGCCCTTTTCCTCAATCGCTTAGACTAACAACACACTCTTGGCACCCATTGCACATTTGTCACTCTCAACACATATCCTGACTCCATCTAGAATACCATTGTTCCATATCCTTGTATTACATGCCTAGTCTCCATACCAAGTTCCATGTACTTACCTAGGTCATGACTATCCATTGAAATTCTGCCCAATGCCATAATCGAAGTCATAAAAATCTCTGTGTCTATGTACACACTACAACTGAGCCTGTGTCCTCTCTCTGAAATAGTCCCAAGTTATTCTTGGACACTCAGTCTAGTACACTCTAGAACTCCACAACTTATCTTTGCAAGTGTCCTCATCCTCCTGGGTCAAATACCTTATACACTATTGCACCTTGATAATTTGCAACTCTCCAGCCCGATGAAGACTTAATATCATCAAACAACCATACACACGAAGCTATCTCATCTATGCCAAAGAACCTTAGATGTACCCATCGCAACTCACTATGAAAAGCCATCGAAAGTCCATCCACAAAGTTTCCAACCCTCCACACAACATACTGCTACGAACTGAGCTCTCCGCCAATCCACCAAAACTCCCAACCTGCCACACCACCAAGTTGCAATAGTCCACAACTGCTTGTTTGAACGGTCTGCTCCATGTCTTCTCAACACTACTATCATCTGCAATAGTCACTATATCTCTCTCTTAGAACTAGCTCCTCAACACTGCTACAATTCCCCCTCAGCACTACCACATGTGTAAATAACTCAGATCCAACTTCCCTTGTTAGAACCTCAAACTTTGATACCATGTTAGATTTCGATGTGCACCTAGACTCAGTGCACACACACCTCAGGTTTGGTCTAGGTTCTCAACAGTACCCAAATTATAGAATTTGAACAGTGAACATAAACACATGGAGATGGATAACAACTTAGCACAATGGAAA
Source organism: Picea engelmannii (assembly GCA_009831015.1). Classification (NCBI taxonomy): domain Eukaryota; kingdom Viridiplantae; phylum Streptophyta; class Pinopsida; order Pinales; family Pinaceae; genus Picea; species Picea engelmannii. The sequence goes on from ML819563.1 coordinate 106,096, forward strand.
ATAAGCCAA
>ML819564.1:15154-45637 GCA_009831015.1 Picea engelmannii
ACAGTCAGAGTGCAATCTTCTTGGAAAAGAACCCAAATTATCATTCGAAGACAAAACATATTGATGTTTAGTACCACTTTGTGAGAGACATGGTTGAGGAAAAGAAGGTGTCATTGGAAAAGTTTGACACTTTGAAGAATGTTGCAGATTTATTAACAAAGTCTATGAGCACAAAAAAGTTCTCTTGGTGTAGAGTAACAATGGGCATTGTTTCCCTGGATTGTTGACTATATAACCCTGTGGACCCATGGATGCAAATAAAAAAACAAGTGGGAGAATGTTGGGTATATGTTATATTCTTTTCATATGTGTGTGTGGGCGCGTCAGGTTCGACAACTGTGTTTTTGTGGTTTTAGCAGATTTTTCTATTTTTAGCGGTTTTCTAAATTAATCCTGGATTAAGGGATTAGGGTTTTGGTATCTACAGAATACCTAAAAACATTGTATATATTGTATGGTGAATGGTGAAATTCAATATAATGAAAATAAGAAAGGTTTTTCCTGGTTGAGGGTTTCCATTATAAACCTCTATGTACTATGTGTATGAGCCATTGATTAATTTATGTTTTGCTTAAGAATCTATATGCATTGCTTTACTTCATAGGTTTAAAACTTACATAAAGGATTAGAGACAAAAAGGTTTTAAGCCACCCCTTTTCAATAACAACACCCAAACAAATCAACAAGGTCAAGCAACCAAAAATGAGCACAATACTACAAATTCATTTGGGAAAAGGCCAAGGAAGCAACATGTACAAGGTTGGGGATGTGAGGGAAATCACTTGTATAGGGACTTCCCTCACCAACGTTTAATAATGAAGACTATCCACAACATTCAAGATGTTCAAAGAGTGGAATACATGGGAGGAAACATTCCATGGGTTTATGTATCCTTGGAAAACAAGGAAGAAAAGTATCAAACCCCCATGATTGAAGTAGAAGGTAACATTTATAACTAGCCCATAGCAATTTTAATTGATTCTAGGGCTTGTTAGAAAAACAAGATCATAGAGAATTAAAATAAAATAAAATGTGGAAATAAAACATAGAAGATACATAATACAATAGAGACACAAATATACGTGGTTCACCCAGTGTGGGCTATTTCCATTAGAGAAATTTCCATGTCCTTCCTTTTTATTATCCAACAAATGAAGGGATATAACCCATACCACACCCACTATAAATTCCTCTTCTTTCTCTCACATTCTCCTCTCTCAAAAACTATTCGCAATGATGAATAACCGCAATACATTTCCCTCATAAAAGAGGGTTTACTTCTTAGGAAAAAACACCTTACATAACTCCTATTGTCATATATGTTACCTTATAATGAACGGTCCAGATTTACTATGAAATTAAAATATACATTTACAAGGAAAATTTTCCTTCGAGGGCCTACTTTCCCCCTGACCCCCCAGTTGGGGGGATGAGATCTCTAGACCCCATAATGGGGGAAATCCCCCCCTACGGCCCCCCTGTGACCCCCCAGCATGGAGGGGTGTACATTATTCGTAGGTGTACAGTCTTCATGGGGTATAAGCACGACTGAAAACAAAGACCTATTAATCAGGAAGATAATCAGGCTCCACAACCAACAATCTCCCACTTGGAGACTGATCACAACAAATCCACCGTTCTTGTACTTGTTGGACTATGATCCACCTTGAACCTGAAAAATTTCTCATCTTCACCTTCATGCTTGAATACCAACTAAAACTAAGTAGGAACTTAGGTTCTCCTTGGTTACTCCATTTGTTAACATGTCTACAGGATTCTGGCTAGTGTATCGTTTCCAACTTCAAGTGTCCATCTTCCAAGACAGATCGTATGAAATGGTACCTGATCTATATATGCTTAGTATTTGAATGGAAGGCTGACTTATTTGAAATACGAATGGAACTCTCACTGTCACAGTACAACATGTTATTCTCCTTCTTCTTTCCCAATTCCTCTATAAACCTTTGTAACCAAATCATTCCTTTACTAGCCTCTGTAGCAGCAACATACTCTGCTTATGTTGTTGAAAGTGAAACAACCTTTTGTATTTTTTAAATCCAACTTACTATTGTTCCAACTACAGTAAAAACATACCATGTGGTGCTCCTCCTGCTATCTTTATCACCTACCATATCTGAATTAACGTATCCCTATAGAACAATGTTTGAACCTTCAAAACATAATGTATGAGTAGAAGTACCTCTAAAATACCTGAGAATCCATTTTACTTCCTCCCAATGTTTTTTATCTGTATTTTTCATATGCATTCTCACAACTCCCACTGCATGTGCAATATCTAGTCTTGTGCAAACCATCACATACATCAAGATGCCAACTTTTGATGCATAAGGGACCCTGGACATGTATTCTATCTCCTCTTGTGTCTTGGGACACATTCCCTTAGTTAATTTCAAATGGCTAGCCAAGTTTGTACTATCTGGTTTTTCATTCTGCATTCTAAACCTCTCCAACACCTTATCTATGTACTCACCCTGAGACAATGTCAATTTGCAATTTTTCCTATCTCTTGTTTTCTCATACCAATTATTTTCATTGCAGCACCCAAATCCTTCATTTAAAATGAATTTGATAATTTCTTGTTGAGCACATTTATATCCTGCATATCATAACCTGCAACAAACATGTCATCGAAATACAATAGAAATATAATATAGCTTCCATTTTCTAGCTTTTTAAAATAAACACAGTGATCATAATGACATCTACTATAATCGTGTTCTATCATAAACCTATCAAACTTCAAATACCACTGCCTTGGATCTTTATTTAGGCCATACAAGCTCTTCCTCAACCTGCATACCAAATTTTCTTTCCTTTTGACCTCATACCCCTGTACCTATTACATATAAATCTCTTCATCCAAATCCCCAAGGAGAGAAGTTGTTTTTACATCTAACTGTTCAAGATGAAAATATTCTACTGTCACAAGACTTAAAATATTCCTAATTGAATTTATCTTAACAACATGAGAAAATATTTCATCAAAATCTATACCTTTCTTCTGTGCAAACCCCTTTACAACAGGTCTATCCTTGTACCACTTTTTTCCTCCATCTTCTTCCTTCAACTTGTAAACCCATTTATTCTGCAATGCTCTTTTTCTAGCAGGCAACTGTACCAAGTCCCAAGTATTGTTATTTACTAAGGAATCCAATTCATCTTTCATGCCTTTCTCCCACTTATTTTTAGTGTCTATCGGCATTGCCTCTTCATAACATTTCGGTTCACCAGAATTAGTCAACAATAAATAATACAATGAAGGAGAGTATCGTTCAGGGGGTCTGCTTAACCTAGTAGATCTTCTAACAACACTTCTAGGAGTTTGAGGTACTTGATTCTCTTGTTGTTCTACATTTTGATTTTTTGGTACCTTTGGAATTTATTTTTCAATGATCTCATCAAGCACTATGTATTCTGTTTTTTATTTTTCCTGTTTCTTTCCATGCAACTGATCTTTTAACATGACCTTCTCACTGAATATGACATCTCTACTCCTAATGATTTTGCGATTTTCATAATCCCATAAGCGATAACCAAAATCATTAACACTGTATCCAATAATAGTACACTTCTTGGATTTTGCCTCAAGATTTGTTCTATTTTCTTTATCAATACACACAAATGCTTCACAACCGAAAGTTTTCAAAAAATAATAGCTTACCTTTTTACATGTCCATGCCTCCTATGGAATTCAACCATCCAAAGAGATCAAAGGTCCTATGTTTATTAATTAAACAACAATATCTATAACATCTACCCAGAACTGTAAGGGAAAACCATCATGCAATCTCATACTCCTTGCACACTCCATGATTGTCCTATTCATCCTTTCTAACACACCATTTTCTTGTGGTGTTTTTGGAACTGTCTTTTATTTATGAATCCCATGGTATGAACAATAATCATCAAACTACTCGCTACAATATTCACCTCCATTGTCTAATCCGAGACACTTCAAACATTTTCTTGTCTCATTCTCAACCAAATCTTTCCATTTCTTAAAGGTATAAAAAAACATCAGATTTTTTCCGAATGCAATAAAACCAAGTTTTTCTAGTTGCATTATCAATAAAAGTAACATAATAACGAGAGACACCAAGAGATTCTACTTGAGTTGGTACCCATACATACGTATGAACAATTTCTAAGATTTCACTCTTCTTTTATTTTCCAACTCTGAGAAATATGAGTCTCTTCTATTTTCCATAAACACAATGCTCACAAAAATCCAAATTAATTTTTTTAAGATCTAGAAACAAATTTATTTTGTGAAGTATCTGAATTCCCTTCTCACTCATGTTTCCAAGACTATGATGCCATAGTGTTGTATCCACTCCTGTAGAAAATAAAGATATAGAAGAATCAATATTACTAGTACATAAATACAATGTACCTGCCTTCTCTCCTTTTTCTATCACCAATGATCCTTTGGTGACCTTCCACTCCTTATCTGTAAATATAGATATACAACCTTCACTTGCCAACTAACCTGCTGAAATTATATTTTTACTTAGATCTGGAACATGTATTACCTCTTTAAAAAAACATTGGTTTACATTCCTTTTCTTTATTTTTACCTTTCCCATTCAAACAATTTTGCATGGTGCATCATCACCCAAATGAACCTGTCCAAAATCACCTTGAACATAATATAGAAAATGTTTCCTATGGGGTGTAGCATGAAATGAATCCCCTGAATCTACTACCCAAGACTCATAAATATTATCTACAAAAAGAATTAAAGAATCTTGTAGCACATTACCTATTACATTTTCTTCCTGATTTTTCTATTGTTTCCCATATCTTTGTTTCTTTGGAGATATGCAGTCTTTCTTTAGATGTCCTTTCTTCCCATAATTCCAACACTCTATATTTACCAGTGTGGATTTTGATATTCCATTCCTATAATTCCCACGGTTCCCTAGACCTTTTCCTCTATCCTTTTGTCTTCCCCCGTTCCCCATGTTTAACGCATTACCTGATGTCCCACCTTTTCTTTTCTGTCGCATTTCCTTGCTAAGGATAACACCAACAACATCATCAAAATTTAGAGTGTTTAAACCAGATAAAGAGTTTCTTACAACAATGAACAAGCCATTCCATCTTTCTGGAAATGAGCACAAGATTAGAATAGCCCTCACCTCATCATCAAAGTCCACTTTTATAGAACTTAGATGATTAGAAACTGTATTAAATTCATTTAAATGATCTGCAATAGACCCACCTTCTAACATATTCATATTAAATAATATATTCATTAGAAATACCTTATTGGATGTCGATAGCTTTTCATAAAGTTTATCTAATGAGTCCATCATCTCCTTAATTGTCTTTTCTTTCGAAATATTGAAAGCCACAGATGCTGCGAGGCTCATTCGTAGAATTCCTAGTGCCTTTCTGTCAAGAACCTCCCATTCTTCATCCTTCATGGTCGTTGACTTATTTTCTAATCCACCCAATGGTAGGAATATATACTTATTATATAAATAATCTTCCATATGCATCTTCCATAACTGGTATTTTTGGTTGTTAAATTTCTTGACCCTAAACTTTCTGTCTTCCTCCATTTCTCCCACTCGAACCAGGAACCCTCTTTTCCTGCGAGTTACATTTCGCTCTAATACTTGTTGTTAGAAGAACATGATTGTAAAGAAATAAAATAATAACAAATGTGGAAATAAAACACAAAAGATACACAATATAATAGAGACATAGATATACATGGTTCACCCAGTGTGGGCTATGTCCACCAGAAAATTTCTAGGTCCTTCCTTTTTATTATCCAATAAATGAAGGGATACAACCTACATCACTCCCGATGTAAATTCCTCTTCTTTCTCTCACAATATCCTCTCTCACAATACAATATTCACAATGATTCATAACCACAATACATTTCCCTCATAAAAGAGAGTTTCCTTCTAGGGAAAAAAACCCTAACATAACTTATGTTGTCAGATATGTGACCTTATAATGAACGGTCCATATTTACTATGAAATTAAAATATACATTTACAAGGAATTTTTTCCTTTAGGGGCTTCACCCATGAACCCCCATCGGGGGCCACTTTCCCCTGGACCCCATAGGGGGTGCAAGCCCCCATTGCAACCCCCCTGCATGTAGGGATGATTTTAAGGATGGAAATTTATTTTAAAATGTAGAAACCTTGGCAAATCTTACTAATCCTTCATATGACAACTATAAACGATTGTCGATATTTTTTTAAAAATATTCAAATTTCTAAGGATTTATATAGTTTTTAGAAAAAATTTGCGATTTTTAAGGTAAAATAATTTTATCCTATAGAATTTGGGTGAATCATTTTCAAAATAGCGAATCTCATTTTTGGAAAAACCATGGAAAATTAGCCCATGAGAAAAATTTAGCCCCTAAAATCATCCCTTCTTGCATGGAGGGTTGTAAAGTATTCTTGGGTGTATAGTATTCATGGTTTATAAACATGACTGAAAACAAAGACCTATGAATCAGGAACATAATCAAGCTTCACAATCAACAGAGCTAGCCATAGTTACATAAATGCTAACATTGTTGAAAGATTTCACTTACAAAGGATTAAGCATAATAAATATTGGTTGGTTCAGTTAGCCACCATAACTAAGAGGAACATCAATGAGTTGGATAAGGATTGTCTGATAGACATGAATGGACTCAACACAAAAGTAGATGTAAACATCATACCAGTGGTTTCATATGATTATCTAATTGGCATGGATTGGTTGGAAAAACATCATGTTGTCCTAGACTATTACAACAAGAGAGTCACATGTCTTGATGAAAAAGGGTGGGAACGAAAGATTCAGGGAATTCCAAGAGTTTTAGTTGTTAGAGAGATTTCAACTATGCAGTTGAAGAAGAGTTTCAGGAAGGGATGTCCAGGGATGATTTTAAGGATGGAAATTTATTTTAAAATGTAGAAACCATGGCAAATCTTACTAGTCCTTCATATGCCAACTATAAAATGTTTGGCTATATTTTTGTAAAAATATTCAAATTTCTAAGGATTTTATATAGTTTGTATAAAAATTGGGCGATTTTTAAGGTAAAATAATTTTATCCTATAGAATTTGGGAGAATCATTTTTAGAATAACGAATCTTATTTTGGGAAAAACCATAGAAAATTAGCCCATGAGCGAAATTTAGCCCCTAAAATCATCCCCAGGGATGTCATGTTTTTTCATCCCATGTGGATGAGGCAGTTAAAGATAAAGTGGAAAGCATTGAAAACCATCTAGTCTTAAGGGACTTTGAAGATGTTTTTGCATAAATCCCAGGATTTCCACCAAAGAGAGATATTGATTTATCTATTGAATCAGTTCCAGGATCTGCCCTAGTGTCCAAGACACCATACAAAATGGGCACACTAGAATTGAAATAGTTGCAACTTGAAGAATTGTTAAAAAAGGGTTATATGCCCAGTTCTGTCACCTTGGGGAGCCCCAGTTATTTTTTTGAAGAATAAGGATGGAACCTGGAGGTTGTGTATTAAATTTAAGAAGTTGAATAAGGTCACCATAAAAAAAATATCCTTTGTCGAGAATTGATTATTTGTTTAATTAGGTGAAAGGTGCAAGGATATTTTTAAGTTTGACTTGAGATTAGGTTATCATCAAGTGATGATTAAGGAATAATAAATCAACAATACATCATTCATGATAATATATGGACGTTATGAATTCATGGTAGCTACATTTGGACTATCAAATTCCCCAGTTGGTTTTATGTATTTGATGAATGGAGTGTTTAGGGAGTAATTGAACAAGTTTTTGATTGTCTTCCTAGATGATATACTTGATTACTCTAAGTTAGAAGAGAAACATGAGAAGCATTTAATGATTTGTTACAAGTTCTAAGAGAGCATAAATTGTATTCTAATCTAAGTAAGTGCATTTTTTATCAAAATAAGATCCAATAGTTCGGGCATATCATTTCAATATATCGGATAAGAGTGGATCTTGAGAAGATAGAGGCCATTAGAGGATGGCCAAAGCCAAGTAATTTGACATAGGTTATATCATTGATGGGTATCGTTGGTTATTACTGAAGATTCATAAAAGGATTCTCTTTGATTGCAAGTCCAATAAATTCTTTGAAAAATAAGAGAGTGAAGTTCAAATGGACTTCCAAGTGTGAAGAGAGTTTTAAGAAATTGAAGGAAATATTGACAAGTGCACCAACATTGAAGATTGTATATCTGGATGAATATTTTGTTGTCTACAACGATCCATGCAAGGAAGGGATCGGTGGAGCACTTAGTCAAAAATATCATGTGGTATGCTATGAGTCCAAAAATTAAAGAAGCATGAGAGGAATTATGATACCCACGATCTAGAGTTATCATTGATTGTACATGCATTGAAAATGCAGAGGCATTACCTTATGGGGAATAAATTTGAGCTAAGGACATACCACCATGGTCTGAAGCATTTGTCTGGATAGCCAACATTAAATTCCAGAAAACTGGATGGTTGGAATTTCTAAGTGACTATGACTTCAAATTAAGAATACAAGAGGTAGGGAAAATCAAGTGTATGATTCACTCAAAAGGAGAGGTCATGAAGTGCATATTGAGGCCATCAACTTTACACGATGGATATAAAAGAAAAAATTGTTGAAGAAGAAAATTCAGATCAACATTATCTAAAAATAAAAGAGATATTACAACAAGGTAGCTTTCAACAGAAATTGAATTATTATGAGTTGAAAGAGGAAGGAATTCCCATCTACAGAGGAAAATTATATGTGTCAGATTCCAATGAGATGAAAAATGTAGTGTTGAAGGAAATGCATAATGTTCCATATCATAGACACCTGGGATATCAGAAGACAATTTTGATTGTAAGAAGCCAATATTTTTGGCCATGAATGAAGAATGAAGTGGATAATTACATAGCCAGATGTCTAGAGTGTCAGAAAGTGAAGACTGAACATAGGAATCTAGTAGGGATGCTACAGCCATTACCCATTCCAAAATGGAAGTGGGAAGTTTTTACGGTTTCTTTTATTACTAAGATACCCAGAACAATGAAGTCACTTGATTCCATGATGGTGGCGGTGGATAAATTAACTAAGGAAACACATTTTATTCCGATGAAAACTATACACAAGGCAACAAATATTGCAGAAATCTACATGAAGGAAGTTGATAGGATACATGGGGTGCCTAAGGAAATAGTTTCAGATAGAGATCCAAAGTTTACTTCAAATTTTTGGAAATTTGTTTTCAATGGATTGGGAACTAATTTAAATCGCAATGAAACATATCATCGAGAGTCATATGAAAAAATAGAGAGGACTAAGAAAATAATTCAAGACATGCTTCGAATGTATTAATGGATCAACCATCAAAATGGGAAAATTATATTCATTTGGTTGAATTTTCCTATAATAATGGGTATCGGACCTCAGTTAAAATGAGTTCATTTGAAGAATCGTATGGCAGAAAATGGAACACTCCAGTGAGTTGGGATAATCTAGAAAACAATGCAGTTGTTGGGCCATATTTGTTAAAGGAAATGGAAGAGAAAATGGAAAGGATTAAGTAGAATTTAAAGGCTTCCCAGGATAGGAATAAAAGATATGCATATAAGAATATAGTGTTTAGACATTTTAAAGTGAGAGAACATGTGTTCTTAAAAGTGAAGGAGAAAAGAAGTTCACTATAATTGGAAGTTTCACAAAGTTGGCAGTATGATATTGGGGACCTTTTGAAATATTAGAAAAGATAGGCACAATTTCATACATGGTAGCATTTCCTACATCCATGCAATTTCATAATGTATTTCATGTTTCATTACTAAATAAATATGTGTGTGACCCTGACCACATAATTGATTGGAATGTGATCTAGTTGGAGCATGAAGGGGATTTTCGGGTGGAACTAGTACACATCCTAGACCATAAAATGAAAGCGCTCAGGAAAAAATCCATAGGGTTGGTAAAGGTTCAATGGAATTGATACAGTCCTGAATATGCTACATGGGAGCATGAATAAATCATGTAGGAATAATATCCACAATTTTTTGACAATTTTGAAGAGAACAAAATGCAAGTCTCCATTTTGAGTAGCTAGAATTATGGAACCACATCTTAGAGTCCTAGTAAATTGCATTGGGGACCTTGATAGAAGAATGGATCATTCCTTTGGTTAATATTGAAAAATGGATGGTACATCCCTTGGGTTAGCTTTGATAATTGCATTCATTAGGTCAGCGTGTTGATAGGAAGAGGGGATTATGGTTGGAACTATTGGAGTTGTTAAATTGCATAATTTTATTTATAAGTATTGTGATGTAAATTTACAGATATGTATATTGGCATAGTGTGCACCGAGGATACTACACACTTGTAGGGGAGAGGGAATTTAACATCCCCACTATAATCCCTAGTTTAATTAATACTTATGTAGGTACAATATGTGGCTATGGCCAAGGGATTTAATGCGTGAATTGTATTTCAATGATTTAATAACACAATGTGATGCCAGATGCTAAGGGGACATGTATATAGATGGAGGAAGAATTAATTCAAAAGAGAAGGGAGGGTCTAAGATAATCTCTAAGAGGGGATCTAAGGGGGAATTATCCATGTATAGTGTTTCAACCCATTTTCCTAAAATCGATATTTGAAAAATGAACCTTCTAATTTATAATTGAGTGTTCCCAAAACCAATCATTGAATACATGTAAGAGGGTGGGTGTGACTGATCACATCCCAAATTTATTGGGAACATGGGGGGCTGAGTACAATCATCTTGGGGAAGTGTGTGAGTTAAGAAAGAAATCCAAAGGAGATGAATTCTGTATAGGTTGGGGACAACAATTTTACACATTGAGTTTTTGGTGCATGAACAATAAGGAGAGAGTAAGAAAGAGATTTTGCAACCAGTGCATCCATGGAGGGCGAATTCTAGATAAATCTAGAGTGTATTGGATAATATTTGTAGTTGGAAACTGAAAAGCCAATTTTCCAGGCTTGAAGAGTGAACTCCTGGGTGAGTTTCACTGTAATAGCAAGTGTTTGTTGTTGGTTTCTATTAGTTTTCTTAGAAATAAGTCCCCTTGAGTTCCCATCTAAAAGATTCCTAGATACCTATGCTAGAGAGACCCTAATAAATGAATGGGATGCTTGGGGGACTAAGATCAGTCAAGGGGTACATTTCTTGGGTTAGGAAGGTCAAGAGAAAGAGAGATGGTGGAAAATTGGGATAGTTGTAGGATAATACCAATGGGTTGTGATTTTTATGAGTTGTGAGTATATGGTGGGAGACAAACCTATTTTGTGGATTACTAGCCTCAACTCAGGGGGTGACTAGCTATTGAAATTTGGAACACTCAGTCTTTGTTTAGGTGGAAAATTCATCCCAAGAAGTTGGTTGCACAACTATTGTTAAAATATAAGTGTTTATATGTTTTCTATCTTGTATTTGTGAGTTAAATAGTTGTGAATGATCTATGTAAATGAGAATGAATTATATGCTACTGTAATGAAATATTTATTGTATTCACGTGTGTATTTAGCATGTTATAGATGCAGATATTTTATGGTTGTAGACAATAGCTAAATCTGGTTTAAATTCATAGTTTAAATCTACATGAAATTAATTAGTTAGCATAAATTTCATTTTAATGAGTACTACGCACCATAATGTCCCTCAGTTGGGATGGGGGATGTTACAAGCTCGTGCTGATTTAATTTGTCCAGGGGCCAAATTGTATTTTATATTCATTGAGTGATTAATAAAAGTAGTAATCACTGGCTACAATAAAATAGAGATGAAGAACAATGGGGGGATATGATTCCACAAGAGCGAAGCATCCAAGGGGAAATTATTCATGGGTATTAATCCAACCCACACTCCTAAAATTATCATCATTTTGTATAATCATCTATTTTTTGTTTAGTGTTCCCAAAGCCAAACATTTAACCCATGTAAGAGGGCGGGTGTTAGGATTCACATCCCATAGTTATTGGAGAGTAAGGGAATGAGTAAAATCATCTTGGTCGGGGAAGACTGTAATTCAAGTCAAGAAAGAAAACAATGAGAGGAAATTTGTATGGCTAGGGATGAATATTTTAGACAATCATGTTTTTGCATGGAGAATAACTTTTACTTGTATATTTGTGGAAGCAAGAGAGGAGATGATGATGGGAAGAGCAACAACCATTCACCTATTGAAGGAAACCATTATTGGGTTGTGTTTTATGTTTATAAAGAGGTATGTGTACTTGTATATCGGGATGTAATCATGTGGTTAGAATTCCTGTTGAGGAAATGTTTGAAGATCATAGAGAAGGTTTCTATGAGAACTCCTTAGGAAACTAAGAGTTCCTGAAAGTACCCAAATAAGAGATTCTTTTCCAAACGAATGCACTAGGGGAATTGATAAACAAATGGTACAACTCAAGGGACTGTGAGTGGTGAAGGGGGTACATTCCTTAGGTAGTACAGGCTTCAGGGAAAAGAGAGAATTGGAGGATTGGAACTATTTGGACCTGGGTTTTGGGGATACTATGTGTGGAGAGTGGAAAAAAAGTTAGCGAGATCTCCTCACAGACTCATATCCTCATCTCAGGGGTGGCCTAGTGTTGAGAGAAAATCAACATCAATTCGTATAATTGGGTGGCTCATCTTTAGTCTGCATCTAGTTGGTTAATTATTAACATATACATGTTTATTTTCTATTCTCATGTCATTCCTTCATGTAAATGGTTTGTATGAATGTTGTGTGTGTTTTTTTTTTCTTGAACAATTGCATTTGTGTTTTAATAAATGTTGTTAGATGCATTTGGAAATGTGGTATCAGTCAAATGGTTAAGTATGTGTGTGATTTTGCTAAGATACATGAATTTAATTAAGTAGAAAATATTAATGATTTAATGTGTATTCTGCACGTAATGTCGCTCAACTAGAGGATGTGTATGTTACAAAGTGGTATCATAGCTTCTGGTTCAAACATCGGTCTTGTATGGGCCAAGAACTAGTGTGAATTTTGACAAATTTAGTGTTAAGGTTTTATGTGTGATGAATTTTGGAAAAACAATGAAAGATTAAAGATAAATACCCAAATTCATGGGAAAAAATTGAGTTTAAGTGAATCTAAATTGTTTTAGAGTTTTAATGGAGTCGATCTACATAATTGCAGAGCTAGATTCGACCTGCAAAGTTGAAATTCATGTCTTAATGCTCATTGTAGTGTTGGTCAGAGTTTAGTGAATCAATGACTAAGATCACATTTGATCTCATGATCAATGACTTATATTCATTGAGATACTTTTACAAATTGATAAGGTTTCATCCATTTAGAAGGTTGAGAAGATTAATGGCCTAGATTCATTTTCAAGGGTTTGTGAAATGGATTAGATCGATGGTCTAGATTTGTTTCAACAATTTGGGAGTTGGATTCGGTCGACGATCAAGATCATCTTGGCTAGGAGATCAGCGGTCTAGATTGAATTGGGATTTGATCAACAATATCTAAGTTTTTCACTTCTCCCACAAAATTCATCGATGGTTGATGGTCCAATCAACAAGATTGGAAAAGAGTTGGGCTCAACCAAAATAAGTCTCTGACGATCAATGATTAATGATCGGGTACCGACAGAGTTGGAAAATGTTTGATAGACAAATGGCCAATATCATTTTTGAATTGTAGATCGATGGTCCAAATTAATCTGAGATTGGTGGAAAATTTTCTAATTATTGGAGTTGGCCAAGAGAATTTGTCGACGACTAATTGTTGAGTCGATCAAATTGGAGAAGCATTTTAGTCACCAATGGAAATTGTCGATGGGTCGATGGTCGAGCATTGGAAATTTTGGAGAAGTGTTTTGATCAAGAAATAGGAAGTGTCGATGAACGATGGGTTGATGGTCGGGAAGTGGTTGAATTGGAGAGGTGTTCAGGTCATCCAGGAAAAATGATTGATGTCAAATGAAGAGAAGAGGGTGATGACATGTCATCCCACGTTAGGACCCATGTGTCATTCCATTTCATCATCCAAATGTCATGCCATATCATCCAAGTTGACACCTCATGATGACATGTCTTGCTACGTCATCCCAGATGTGGTCAATGGATAATGGTCATTTCGGCCAAACTAAAGAAGTGTTTTGTCAATCAACAGGGATCCCCAATGGTCAATGGTCCAATGGTTAGATCAATCGGTTGAACAATGTGCTACAAGTGAATTCCAATAGAAATTACCAATGGTCGATGGGATAATGGTTAAGCATTGACCAAATTAGTAAGGTGTTTCATCCACTAACAATAATCATTGATGAATCATAGTTGATTGTCGAGTTGAATGGTTTAGCATTATGTTGTGAATCGGTTACTAAAGGAATAGGCCGATGGTCGGGTCGGTAGTATTGGAAAGGTGTTTGACATCCAAAGGATTTATCCAATCATCAATTGTCAATATATTTAGGTCAATGGTCCATATTTCTTTGAATTTGAAGATCAACGGTGAATATTTCCATGTAGACAATACTATCCATCAATTATAAAAAAAAAACTATGGGACCATTTCTTTATTTTTTCCATAACTTGAGCATATTAAGTCAGATTAAGATGAAAATTGTGGGTTTTTTCTACAAAGAGGAGATATATGGAAGTGCCACAAAGGGCCATTGTCCATTTCTTCTTAGATTTATCAGAAATTACAAAAGAGTGGGTTTTAAAGATCTAGGTCCAAATCATTGGCAAAGATCCATATTAAGATTAAATTCATGTAGATAGTATAGAAAGAAAGAATCGAAATAACCCATGAAAAAACTGAATAAATTCTATGGGGATTGGAATGGGGATGCTGAAATAGGCCAAAATCCACTATTATAGGTCACATTTTGGGGATTTTTGAGACTTTTAGAGGAGGAAAAGTGATCCCAAGTCACCAAATTGGAAAATTTTATGTACTCAAAATTTTATATAATCAATTATACAAACAATTTTAGTTTAGTGAAATTTTTCTAGAAGTGCACAGATTGAGAGATAGCCAATTTTTCTAAAAATCTAGAAAAATGGGTGAAAAACGACAAAATTGTCATTTTCAGACTATTGCAGGTTTTTACTAGAGAATCATATTGAAAATATAAGAGTTGTTATAAATTCCCTATAATTATTTTTATCTATGTCTCACACAAAAATTTTCTTTATTTTCCTGACATATTTTCCCCTGCAATTGACAGAAGTTGGCCTTTCAATAAAATTACACTAGTGGACCATTAGTATAGTTGTTAGAAATATGATTCAAATAAGAATATCCTTTAATTATTAGAATTTGGAGAACTATGATATAATTCTTTATGAGTCGAGTAGAAAAAGGACCTGTAGAATTAATTAACAAAATTTCTATAATATGCATAATTATAACAAAAATGGTTGCTTGCACATGGTGCAGAATTAGAGGTATAATCATATAAATTCAATCATAGGATTGGATATCATAGTAATGGAAACATGGAATATATTGTAGAAGCTGGTTGAGGTAAAAAGAGCTTCAGTGCAAGTAATGAAAAGTGGAATTGGATTCCATGAATCGTGTAACTTCTCAATGTGAATATTTTTCCAAAACAAATCGAGTCAAAGTTTGGAGAAACTTTCCCACATGATAGAGGTGTGTGCTAGAGGTAATTGTTGGGTAAGATTATTGAAACTCATTATAGTTCCTATGGATAAATATAGAGTCACATTTGAAGTGTAATATCTTAACAAGATAAAAATGGGTAAGCTTATTAATAGGGCATTGATAATAAGCAGAGAAGCAATCGAACAAAGATTTTTTTGTGAAGGGATTCATAGCAACGGGATACGATTCCATAATGAGGATTGTGTGGGTCTTCTCTATATTAATCCCAGGGTCCACTGGAAAGGGAAGTAGGTCATTCTATTATATTTGATTGAAGCATTAAGAGCTACAAAAGGGAAGTGTGGGGCTGTAGAGTAAGTGATGCAGGGCTTGAGAAAGGTCTAAAGAAAAGTAGGGGGATATTAGTATTCAGATGTTATAGATTCTGAACGGTTTGCATAGGGAAAATAAATAGAGCTTCTCACATAAATCATGAATCCAGTAGGTGAAGAGTCTTATTTCATGCACAAGGAGTTAAGGAGTACTTTATAGCCTTGAATGTGGAAATATAGTGAGGGATATGAAGATTGATACAAGATAAGGAATAAGGGGATATCATGAGATAATGTGTGACTCATGGAGTGGATGAGTCATGTCTATGAGAAAGTATAGGAATGAGGAACAAATGGATTGTTAGATATGATCTAGCAACTTTTGTCCAAAAGGTACCCAAAGAAAGAAAGTTTCCTCCATTATCAAAGTGTGTAGAAAAAGCGGGGTACAAGTGCAGATGGAGGGTGTAGCATTTCCATTAGGATAAGAGTGGTCTTGTGCAACCAAGTAGTGATTCACAATGAATCACTCAATGAAGTGACGAGGGATATTTAAAATTGAGCAAAGCCATGGATGGAAAAGTGTATCAAAAAGATGAAGAAAAAGAAATACTTTGGAATGTTGAAATGTCATTCAATGATAATGGTAATCTAAGACCGGTTGGATCAAGGAAATGGAGAGCATTAATATTCTATTGGAATAATGAATGTTACGACACTATTAATATTGATTTTCCTATCCAAAATATGTTGGCGAAAAATTATTTGCATAAAGAGAGTAGTTGTGCAGTGGTAGCACTAGTGGATCTAGTGGCTAGAAATGCATAATAGCCAAGTGGGGCTTGGCTTCAAGGCTTAGAATAGGGTTCAGTGGTGCACTGTTAAGAATAATGGTAGTTCAAAATGAAGCAAGGTTCTACAGAGATTCAAGTACAACCATCTACAACAACAAAAAATTAATGAATTAATTAAATTTGGAATAGATATGGATTGGAGTGCATGATAGAATTGATGCATGATGTATACAACAAATATAGAATGCATGCACATATAATATGAATGAAGGATCAATTTATTGGTGCATAGTGATTTGTGTTTTTGCATGTGGACATGCCTGAAGATGTTGGTGGCATGAGTATAGACTAATAGTAGTCTACTGATATATATATATATATATATATATATATATATATATAATATATATATATATATATATGAAGTAATGGTGTTATGATATTTGAATAAAACTAATGATGGATTGTGTATTTGGGAGAAATGATTATAGAATGGTGATATTGTTTCTTATGGTATCCATCCATATGAAGACAAATGAGGATGGTGGAAATGCGGATCAATAGGTTGGTAAAGGGATCATGTGAGATTCTACAAAGTTCCAGTTGATTAGATAACATCTAGTAAATTGATAATAGTCGTGCATGTATGCATTTGGGGTTATTATGATGTATAAATGATCAATGGAATTGAGGTAATAATTCCCTCAGTCTAATCTTAATATTTAAATTGATGTAAATGCAGGAGGCCTTGAGTATGCAAATATTATTTAAATCTTGAATGCATTTATGGGAAATTTAATTGCATATTGTGTTATGATATCATAACCAAGTTGATCCATGAGACATTACTCTTTTTATAGCAATGAAAACCATTAGATATGGTCATGCATGATTCCATGATGAGATTAGATATGGAAAGGAAATAGCTCCATCCAAGTGAATAATTATTTTCTCCTATATAACCGATGTTTGGACTGCAACCATTTTCCCTACACTGAATAACACTAAGGGATGATGTTCCTAGTGTTCTATATGGGCTGAAGAAGAAGGTATACAAATGATTGGATGGGTTGTAGGGAAGCATTTGGATGATATATTGAAGCATAGGCCATACCTTCCAAAACACATGCTGGAATACATGACATGAACATGTGGTATTCCAAAGGAAATGCAAGGATGCATTGTGTGGATGTGTCCATGATTATTGGCACATTGGTTTTATTATTAGTAAAGTTTGATTGCATTATGAAAAATCTTGGTATGTTGATAATGCATGTACAATGAATGATGGTTTTATTCTAGATAATATAATTAATGGTTGAATTCCATTTTTAACATGAAGAATTGTTGGAAGTGATGGAATTTTTATATTAATATAATTCTGAAAATCACTTGATGGATTGAATGCAAATATTATGCATGAGATACTAACAACTTGTTTGTATGGAAGAGAAATTGAAGGTAGAGTAGTCTTGGATATGGAAATGATGTAATACCATAAGGAAGATTGATATCTACAATTGAAAGATACAAGCATAATGAGAACACATCTCATGCCTGGGAATATTCATTTTCCTATATAAAAAGGTTTCATAAATTGATAATTGAAAATTGTTATGATATGCCAAAAATTTGTTTGGTTGCATGGAAATTGAGAAAATGGAAAGAGAAATGGTCTTGGATATGGTGGGGATGTAATCCCATAAGGAAGATTGATACCTATTTTTACAAGAGACAAACAAAAATCAGCATAAAACTCATGTTTGGGAAAAAATAATTCCCGTGTAAAACAAATTTGAAATTTTATAATGAAAATCATAAGATGATGTCTCATATTGATTATATTCATATGATGCATATGGGATGATTGCAATAGATTAGAGATTTCTAGTGGAATTCTAGTAGTAATTTCGTATTTGTCTTCATGAGAACACCTTGGAAAATGATGCATTGCCTGAGGAACTGTATAACAGTGAAAGGGATGTTTGAGCCTAGAAGGTGAGTACAATAGGAGAACTAGGTTGTCAAACCTAAAGAGTGAACTTATGTGTGATTTGAACTACGAAAGAACTAGTTTTTTAGGTCTGAAGAGTGAACTTCTATATGAGTTGAACAATAGAAAAACTAGGTTGTCAAGCTTGAAGAGTGAACTCCTATAAGAGTTGCACTATAGTAGCAAGGTGTTGTTGGTTATTTCCTGGTAATTCTTCCTAGAAGTGAGTCCCTTGAGATACCAGTAGTGGGATTCCTAGTTGTCTTTGTATTGTGATGGATGGGGGAAGAAAGATGTTGATCTTCATTGAACTGTCTTGTATAGTTGGTGAACTTTGGACTTGAGGTGAACTGCACCAGTTTCCATTATGGGTTGTTGGAAACTCTGACCAACTTAAGGAGGTGGATAAGAATGAATTTTTTTTTGTGATAGAGATATTATGATAAATGAATGGTGCATCCCGATGGATTGAGGAAAATGAAGAGGGCACATTTCTTGGGCCAACCCTGATTATTGAATGGTACATTCGTTGCATTACCCCTGATAAAAAAATGGTACATTCGTTAGGTTGGGAAGGTCAAGAGGAAGAGAGTTGGTGGAAATTGAGATAGATGTAGGAGAATATTAGTGGATTGTGTATATGTTCTAGGCGAGGGTTATTTTGTATCTATTTGTTGGGGCTGGAGTGCCTATGTGTTTACTATTTTATTTGGGGGACAAAGAGCCTATGTATTTTTGGTATTGGGGGTCAGAGTGACTTTCTAATTTTATTTAGGCTAGAACGTCTATCTAATTTTGGGTTGGAGATACTATATTTTGATTAATGGTTGAGGAGCTAGAATTGTAAAATGAAATTACACATGTAGGGTGTTTTGCATTAAGGATAGTGAAAAAATAAGGGGGAGGGGAATCTAACATCCTTTGTTTTAATCCATGAGAATTATAATGTAATTGTATAAATATGTATTAGGTTGGTGATTCGATGTATTGGAGAAAAGAGACCATATTTATTTAATGTGGTTAGGGGACAAATCGTATTTTCTGTGCATTGAATACTTACTAAAAGTAGTAATCTCTAGTTGTGATATGAAAGAGATGAAGAATGATGGGGGGATATTATTCCACAAGAGAGAATAATCCAAGGGGTAATTATTCATGGGTATTAATCCAACCCACAATCCTGAAATTATTATCATTATGTATAACCTTATATTTGTTGTTGAGTGCTCCCAAAGACAAACATTTAACCCATGTAAGAGGGTGTGTTTTAGGACTCACATCCCATATTTATTGGAGATCATGGGAATGAGTAAAAACAACTTGGTGAAGTGTGTAATTCAATTCAAGAAAGAAAAAAAAGAGAGGAAATCCATATGGAAAAGGGGGCATTTTTTAGACAGACTAATTTTTGCATGGAGAGAAGTTTTTAATTGTGGATTTTGTGAAGTAGGAGAGGAGTTGAGTGTTGGGAAGGGAACGCGCCATGTTGTGATTGAAGGAAACCATTATTGGATTGTGTTTTATGCTGAGAAATAGATCTTTGTCTCTGTAGATCGGGTTGTAAACTTGTGGTGCAAATTCCTATTGAGGAAATGTCTCAAGATCCTAGTGAAGGTTGTTGTGAGAACTTCTTGGGAAACTGAGATTTTTGGAAAGTCCCTAGCTAAGAGATTCATGTACAAACAAGTGCACTAGGGGTAATGATAAACAAATTGTACAACTTGAGGTACTATGAGAAATGAACGAGGTGCATCCCTTGGGTAGTGCGGGTGTGGGGAAAAGAGAGAGTTTGAGGATTAGAACTGTTGGGGGAGAAGAACATGGGTTTTGGAGTTTTTGTGTGTGCAAAGTGAAAAACAAGTTGGACTGATATCCATGTGGGATCATAGCCTCATCTTGGTGGTGGCCTATTATTGAGATAAAATGAACAAAAATGGATATGGTTGGGAGGTTCATCCTTTGTATCCAACCAATTGGTTAATTATTAATAGATAAGTGTTTTTCTTCTTTTCTCACGTTATTTTTCTTTGTAAATGGTTTATATGAATGTTGTGTGTTTTTTGTTTCTTGAATAGTTGCATTCATGTTTTCATATATGTTGTTAGATGCATTTAGAACTATGGTATCAGTTGAATGGTTAATTTTGTGTGTGATCTATAGTTGTTAAGCTACACGAATTTAATTAAGTAGAAAATATTAATTATTTAATGTGTGTTATACATATAATGTTGCTCAACTAGAGGATGGGTAAGTTACAATGTCAATGTCCCTAAGAATTATTCTTGGTGTGAAGAACCTTGTAATGGTTCACATATATTACTTCTGGGTAAACATTTTACCTTAAAAGGCCTATATGGTGGGTTTGCACTGCATGCATGGTCCATGAGAACTATTAAACTAGGTTAGTCCCTATGATATTCATATTCCTTCTCAGACCATGTATAGGGAACCAAGAACCATCCACAATGCAAACATACCTGTAATTTTAAGGTACCAAAATGAAATATGTTGAGCCATAACACAATTGTTATCACAATATTTATAAAAAAGAATCAAATAAGTAAGCCCAATGACACAATAGATCCAAAATATTATACCTTTATTATATTGAGAGAAACGTTCACTTGCATATTCGAGGGGGAAACCACCAATAGAGAAAAAATCGAGTACGAATGATTTCATAAGACAAGTTTTTCCATGCTTTCTACTCCTATATATACTAATTCTATCTTCTTGAGAAAATTCTAGAGGAAGAACTTTCTAGAGGTGGAACTGTCTAGTAAGTCTTCTTTACATTACATTACATCACATTATTACATAAGAATTAATTATTAATGATGGACTTTATTATATAAAAAACATATTATTATATCTACTTAAGGGGTTAGGGTGGTTAGGACCCAAAAATTCCATCCTCCTTAAAGAATATGTGTTTCTTCAAGGCTTGAGATGGGGGAATTTCTATAGAACGGTGGTCAACTCCCATATGGAATCCTTAGGTTTTTTATCCTTCCATTATAATATAACTTCTTAAATCATGCACTAACGGATATTATTCTTGCATTGGGAGAGGACTTCATATGGATGCAACCAAATGGAATCTTCTTGATATACTTATGGGAGACTAGTTCGAATCTAGCACTTGGTTATAATCACTTTCTTTCATAAAGATACATGAAAAAATGGATGGACTTAGAGTCACTAGGAAAGGATAATTTGTAAGCCACATGCCCTACATGCTTGAGAATTGTATAAGTGCCATAAAAAATTGGAGCAATTTTTTGGCAATGATCTTATTTGAGGGAAGTTTTCTTATATGGTTTTAGATAAGTAAACACCTAATCTCCTTCAGAAAAATGGAATTTGGAAAACATTCATCAACTTTTTTCTTCATTCAATTTTGATCCATAACCAAATTATCTTTGAGGGTCCGTAGAATTTCATCTCAAACTGTAAGGGTTCTATCCACCTCATGGACCTTGGAGAAACTTATCAGGTAAGATAAAATGTAGGGTGGCTTTCTACCATAGATCGCCTCAAAGGAATTCATGCAAGTATCACCATAGTAAGATGTATTGCACCACCATTCAACAAGTGGTAACCAGTGAACCAATTGATATTGTCATTCATATGTGAAGCACCAGAAATATGATTCCAAACACTTTTTGACATCTTTGGTTATCCCATCAGTATAGAGATGATAAGCGGTGCTAAGATGCAATTGGGTACCATGGAACCTGATTAATTTGTGCCAAACATTTCTTCTGAAAGTTGGATCATGGTTAGAGATAATATATTTGGGAATTCCATGGAGTTTCAAGATATTTTCCATGAAAATGTGAGCCACTATGGAGGCTTTAAATGAGTGTTGGATGGGAAAAAAAATGAGAATATTTGAAAACAAGACCAACCACACCATGAAGATTGATTTATTTACATATTTGGGTAATGTTGTGATGAATTCCATAGTGATATCATTCCATGTAGTAGGGGAAATATGGAGAGGTTGTATTGTTCTTGGAGTTTTGATTGTTTCTCCCTTGTTGCATGGGCAAGTATCAAATTGAAACACAAAAGTGTAGATGTATTGCTTCATTCCTTCTGAGAAAAAGGAACGTTTGATCCGGTCATATGTTTTGTCAAATCTAGAATTCCCTACTATTGTAAATTCATGAAGTTCATAGAGCACAATGGATTTAAAGTGAGACTATTCACTCAAATACAAGTATCCTTTGTAGAAAAGATCCTTATGCTTCCAAGTGTATCCTAGAGAGGAATTAGCATATTGTTGCAACAATTTTATTAGGATAGAAAGTTTTGGATATTGGAACCATTCATTGAGAATTTCCATTAATCAATAATCTACAATGAAGGAGACCAAAAAGAGGACCCTTCTTCTTCATATTTCCTAGAAATATTATCAACAACCGCATTCTCTTTTCACTTCTTGAAAATGATATTAAAATCATATAAAAAAAAATTGGTCAAACAATTTTATTGTTCAGGGGATGACATCATTTGTTCCAAAAAATATCTTAGGTTGTGATGATTTTTTTTTAATTTGGAAGTGTTTCCCAATCAATTAAGTATGTCAAATATCCATCACATGCAAAATAAAAAACATTTCCTTATCATAGGTGGATTTTCCCAAGTGACTCTTGGAAAGTTTTTTATTGGTGAAGGCCAATGGTATTCCTTATTGCATGAGAAATAGCCTAATGAATTTCCCAGAGGAATCACAATCAAAAACAAAATTATTTTTGAAGTCAGGAAGTGCAAGAACTAGATTCATAAACATATCCTCTTTTAAATATTGGAAGGATTGATCAAGGGTCACATTCCAACTAAAAAACATTATTAAGGAGGGACGTGAGTGTGGCTACAATTTTTTCCATAATTCTTGACAAAATTCTTATAATATCTAGTTAAGCCTAGGAAAACTCACAAATGTTTAAGATTTTTAGGGAAGGGCCAATCCTTCAAAGATTTTATTTTCTTAAGATCCACATGGAAAACATCCTTACCCACAATATGGCCTAGGTATTCTACTTAAGAATCTATAGAGGAACGTTTAGACTATTTGACAAAGAGTTGATGAATAGAAAGTAAGTGTAATACTTGATCCACATGGGAAAGACAGGCTTGCCAAGTTTTACAATAAATGATGATATCATCAAAGGAGACTAGTAAAAAATAATGGAGGAAGGAGAATACGACATGATTCATGAGACTTTGCAAAGTGGAGGGTTCATTAGATAGGTCGGAGGGCGTGACAAAGAAATCATAATGGCATTCATGATTACAAAGTGCAATCTTGGGAATATCAGACTCCTTCATACATATCTAGTGGTAACTAGAATCTAGATCATTCTTGTAAGGTACCAGATGTATTATGCAAAGGATAACATAATAATTATGATGAATACCAATAGAAATAATGTAATATAGATAACAATAACACCAGAAATGGTGCCTTTATTGATAGAAATCCAATTTCACTGGCCTCTTCGAGAGGGAAACCTCCAACAAAGAAGAGCTCAATTAAAAAATAATTCACTAGACATAACTTTCCCATGCCTTATACTCATATTTATACTAATTTTATCTTCAAAAGATCATTCTAGAGGAAGATATTTCTACAAGAGGAAACATATATTAAGTCTTACATTAGACTTGTTCATATTATTCATAGGCATTATTTACTAATGTTGGACTTTATTACATATAAAACATATCATTCTACATATGTTAAGGGTTAGGGAGGTTAGGTCCCTAACATGCCCTCCCCCTTAAGAAACAACCTTGTCCTCAAAGGTTGAGATGGGGAAACTGTTGTATAATGGTAGATGGTTCCCATGTGGCATGTTTAGGGGGTGTATCCTTCCACTAGACTAAAACTTCCTTGATGCTACACTGAAAGAGGTGACGCTTATGATGGTCCAAAATTGCTTAGGGCTGCAACCAAATGGATCCTTATTCATCTAGTATAGGGATACTAGTTTGAGTCTCACACTTAGTTTCAATCACTTTCTTTAAGAAAGAGAAATGAAAAAAAAAGATAGAGCATAGAGTGTCTAGGAAGACTTAACCAGTAGGCCACTATCCTTGTGCACTTGATAATTGTATAAGGACCATAAAACTTGGGAGTGATTTTCTGGCAATGTTCATATTTGAGTGAAGTTTTCTTATAATGTTGCAGATGAAGAAACACCTGGTCCCCTTCAGAAATTTGATTTTCTAAAAAACCATGATATGCTTATTTCTTCATGAAATTCTAATCCTTGAGCAAATTTTATTTGAGGGTATGGAGAATGGTAGCTCAGACTATAAGGGTGTGGTAGAAATCCTGAATCTTGAATACACTAGGTAGGTATGAGAGAAAAGAAGGTGGCATTTTACCATAGACCACTTCAAAAGGATTCGTGTGAGTGGCAACATGGTAAGATGTGTTGTACCACCATTCAAGTAGGGGTAACCAATGATCCCATTGATTTTGTATATAGGATGAAAAACAAATCAAATATGTTTCCAAGCACTTGTTAACATCTTCCATTTTACCATGAATATAGGGGCAATAGGCTATGCTGAGATGAAATTGGGTTCCCTTGAGATTGAAAAAATATTCTCAAAAATTATTGGTGCAAGTTGCATCATGGTCGAAAAAAATAGGGTGAGGCATTCCATGGATTTTGAAGATATTATGCATAAAAATTTGAGCCACTGTGTATGTTGGGAACGGGTGTTGGAGTACCTGGAAATGAGCATATTTGGAAAGGATATCTACTACAACCATGATGAATGACTTATTTTATGATTTGGGTAAGCCGACAATGAATTCCATCGAAATATCCATCCATATAGTAGGTGGAATAGGGAGTGGTTGTATCATGCCTAGAGGTATGAATATTTATATCGTATTTCTTTGATAAGTATCACATTTGGAAACAAAGGTGAAAATTCCATGTTTCATGCCTTCCTAGAAAAAAGAACATTTGACATGTTAATAGGTTTTCGGAAAGTATGCATTCCAAACTATGGGTGAAGAATAAATTTCATAGAGAACAATATATTTAAGGTGAGATTGGTTTCTTAAATACATGAAAACTTTATAATGAAGCTCCTCATTTTGTAGAGAGTATCTTAGAGAGGCCTGAGGATTCTATTGTAATTGTTGGATCAGATGACAAAGTTTGGGATATTACAACCACTCCTAGTGAATGACTTGTAGCCAATATACTACAATGAAAGAGAGGGAGAAGAGGGACCCTTATTCTTCATATTTCCTTGAAAGAGACTCAACAACCACATTTGATTTTCCCTTCCTGTAAATTATATCATAATCATATCTTAAGATCTTCGTCACCCATTTATATTGCTTAGGGTATGAAATATTTGTTCCAAAAAAAATTGAGACTATGATGAATATTTTTAATTTGGAATTGTTTTCCCAAGAGGACATCATAGATCCATTTCATGTAGGATAGCAAACATTTCCTTTTCATAAGTGGAATTTTCCAAATGTCGCTCTAAAATTTGTTTGGTAGTGAAATCTAAAGATATACCATTTTGCATGAGGACTACCTCAATTCCTTTCCCTAAAGCATCACATTCCAGGACAAAAGTCTTGGTGAAGTCAAGAAGTGCCAAAACAAGAGTCATGCACAAATCCTCTTTCAAGGATTGGAAGGATTGATCATCTATGGGATTCCAACTGAAAGTATTTGTTTTAACAAGAGAAGTGAGAGGATATGTAATTTTACCATCATTTTCAGAAAAATTGCAATAATATCCCATTAAACCCAAGAAACCATGAAAAAATTTGAGAATTTTAGGGTGTCACCAATATTTCGTATCTTCAATTTGTTGAGGATCCACACGTACACCATCCTTTCAAAACAATGACCCAGGTACTCTATTTTATAGGCTCCAGAAGAACATTTAGGTTGTTTCATAAAAAGTGGGATCTTAGACAATAAGTGTAGGACTTGATCCACATGGGCGAGTTGGGCTTTCTAGGTTTTACTATAGATGAGGATATGATCAAATAAAACTAATACCAAATGATGGACAAAAGGACAAAAAACATGATTCATGAGACTCTGAAAAGTGGAAGGTGAATTACAGAGGAAAAAGGGCATGACCAAGAACTCATAGTGACCCTCATGAGTGCAAAAGGAAGTTTTGGGAATATCTTCCTCTTTAATATGTATATGGTGGTATCCATAATGGATATCAAGTTTGGTAAAGTACTAAGCACCACTTAATTCATCCAAAATCTCATCGATTACAAGAATGGGGAATTTGTGTTTGATTATGATTTTTTTGGGGGCAAAAAAATCATGACACATGCATCGGGTGACTTCTTTATTGAGTACCATAACTACATGAGAATAATAAGGGTTGGTACAAGGATAGATAAGACTCGTTGCATGCAATTCCTAGAAAATTTTCTCAAATTCATTTTTCTAGGAAAAGGGATGGTGATAAGGGAGAACATTGGGAGGAATATTTCCAAGGACCAAGGGAATAAAATGATCATGTGTGCAACAAGAAGGGGTGAGTTCTTTGGGATTGTTAAAAATAGATTGGTGTTGGGATAATAGATATTGGATGTCGGGATGCACATAAGAGAAGAGGGTCTCAACTTCTTGAATGGAATAGATTTGGGAAATAATGCAAAATGATTTTTTTTTAGTATCTTTTCCATTCAGTGAGAACCAATGATCTCAAGAGAGCCTGTTGTAATTCCTTGGAGATTATGTTGTTTTCCCTCATATTGGAATTGCATGGTTAAATCCTTAAAATCCATGGTTATCGGGCCTAGTGTACGTAACCGTTTATCACAAATTTTAGGTGGTATCGACCAATTTGTAGGCACACATTTTCACAACACCCCCCACATTTCATTGAACCGCCATTTGCAATCATGATTTGAAAATTGTTGACTGAACAAATATAGCACATGCTCTCTTGAGAAATGCAATGATGAATAAAATTATGAGTGTTTCCACTTTCTATGAGGGTAATGAATTTCATATTCTTAATGTATCCAATTAACTTGACGTTTTTGGGAGAAAAAATACTAGTGACGACATTGAAGGAGATAAGTGATTCAACTTTTGGTGAATTAGATGGAGGGGTATGATCATAAACTTTGGGTATCTCTTTATAATGGGAAACATCAACATCTTCACCAAAACAATTCTCTGAAATGGCCATGAAAAACTTATATTCCTTACACTTGTTCCTCGAAAAATATGTGTCATCATAGTTATAGAAAATAATTACGATGACACATAATTATTTTGCATTCAACCATTTCTACTCAAGTTATTTTATGGATATTGAGAGGAGTAGCAGGAGGGGTTGTATTGGTGGATTGAGGGAGACAGATAAAAGAGGGTTTTTTGTTTTTGGAAGAGATTAGATGTTGTGCTTCCTTGGCACATTGATTAGCTTCCAGCCAATTCTATGGGCAAGGCATCAAGACATGGGCTCATATGTCATCCTTTGTGCCTCTAATAAATAATTCCCTGAAGAAGGTGTTGGATATGCTATATGTTCTAAAATATCATTTCTCAAAGGAAGAAATATAATAGTCCATTGTTCCAGACTATTTCAAATTTGTCAAACTACCCAAATGATGTGTGTTGGCGTCAAAGTGTTCATAAAGATATACAACAAATTATGTCCAAGAAACATACCCTTTGCATGAATTTGTATGTCATTGCCACCATTTCCAATGTTCATGATCAAAATAAAGGACAATGATAAAGATCTTGGCCAAATGATTAGTAAAGTCATGCAGGGAGAAATAATGTTCCATTTGAGTGACCTATCTCGTGGGATTTGAGCCATCAAATTTATTCATGTCCACTTTGGGAAGAAAATTTTTCCAATGAGGAGGGTTAGAATGAAAGGGCATGGAATGGGAGAAATAAACTGCTTTAGGGTTATAAGGTTTTTCTGAGGAGGTAACTCCCCTAGGTGGATTCATCCATTCATGGATCTTGGAAACAAAGGATTCAAGGTTTTTATCCATCTGTGCAGAGATGGAATCCATTTTTCCCTCTATGCTAGAATTGATGGTTGAATTTAGAGCCATAATATTGGCATTGATTTGTTTAATTCCACTCTATTTCTTGGAGATCTCATATGATAGGGCATTGAAGTGGTTGTCAAGTTCTTAGTTTTAGGTTTGGGCCATCGTTAAGGGAAGTAAAAGGAATGGGGTTGGTGGGTCCACACAACAAGGGTTTAATTATGAAGGGTAGCATTGTGATCAATGCAAAGAGATGAATCTAATCGAATAGGTGGAAAATGAGGGTGTTGGGAAGGATGGGTGGGCCCATGGGGAAAAAAGTATTATAAGTGATAGTTACCATGATGGTTATGGTGAAGAGAGGAATCCATGGTGATAGGTCTCAAATAAGGGTGTCATTGGGACTACTATACTCATTATTTTACTCCTATGAATTTATAAAAAAGTCTAAGGAATATTGCAATGATGGAATGCCCAAATTGTTAACAGGGAAAATTGTGAAGGAATTTCAGAAGGAGGAAGGGTTGCACTACAAAAGTTCACCTCTAGTGTTGTTCTCTTCTATTCCAACAATAGTGGTTATGGTTTTCAGGGTTCCTATGAAAAAGTCATTTCCCTATGCTATATCTCTCTGATATACATGTGGGGTCAAAGAGTAGCACTTGTACCGATATCTCAGGGAAACAAGTGAGGAGTTTTAATCATACCCTTAGTCGTACTACCTCATTACCCAGGTACTAGAGATTAGTCCTCTTGAGTGTTGTTCTTAGTGTGACTATACTAATCAAGAGGTTGATAGGATAATCTATAGCTAGTTTTAGGATACCTAGGGGAATCCCTATATACCGAAAGGTACATGTGAGTGATGGAAGTGTACATGTGTTATTTGATGTGGTACTACTTGAAAGGGTTGTTAGAATATAATGGATGTGCTCATTTTATCATTGACAATATCACTATTGTCACCCAACCATAGGTCGAAGCCACCCTCCGAGCACCTTAACCTTGACATAGAACCATTTCAGAAGAAAACCTTAGGCTAGATAGCCAAAAAAAGGGTAGCACTCCTTTCCCCAAGGATAGAGCACCAACAACAGTTGATCAGATAGTCCAAACCCTAACCAAGAGATAGTCCAAGATAGACGTGATCTGCTAACTGCAGCAGCTGCAACGACAACTCTCCTCCAAACCTGCCCACAAAATTGGGCACTGCAGTGCGCACAAGTGTTGCTCTGGATTTCTGAGACTGCCTGCCAAAATGAAGACTGGCCTCCTATATTTATAGTAATTCTGGCTAATTTCCTAGGCCGACTTCTCATTCTGGGTATCTCTCTGTTCAGTATATATTATTTCTTCTGGATGACTTCTTCTCTTGGAGCCTAATAACCTAATACAAGTTATCTTCTTGAGCCGACATGTCTTCTAGGGTTATTATCCAACTCATTAGGGTTTCTTCTTGCTTTCCAGAGTATTTTATTCTCTCCAGGTTTACACATGGAGGTAAATACCTCCCACAACTACCATAATATCAACACTACCTCCTAGCTAGGGAGGTATTACATGTAATGGTATTGAGCAAAAAACATACCATTCACCCGGTAGAATCAACATAGTTGTATAGACTATCTCATGACTAGATCATGAGCACCATTATCACAATCAGTGTCATCAACTACATCATCTGTCAGAACCATACTCTGTCTGAGTAGTTA
>ML819564.1:65199-94292 GCA_009831015.1 Picea engelmannii
TTATATGTGAACACATATCATAAACATATATCAATAATATATCATCAACAAGTCATAACCACAAGGAACACAAAGAACACAAGATGTATGTACAATTTTCTTTTTATTACGGACTACGATCCTTGGGGTTTTTCAGCAACAACTGAATTGAGTACAACTATACAAAAAAAATAGATATATAATGCAAGACTCAACTCACACCCTCAACACCAACTGAGATGAGTCAATAATACGCAATAGATATCAATCTGTACCATAATCAAGTGCATCAACCATGCACCAACATGTACCAAACAACTTGTAATCAACCTGTACCATAAACAAGTGCATCCAAACATGTACCAAGTATATAAGAATCATGTGTCAAATACTCATCAACAATGACTCATCAATATGTACCAACTTCATCAACTATACACCTCATGTATGTGCCAACTCATCAACTACTTGTCTCAACCATGACTAGTTTTGAATTAGTCAACAACCCTAACTTGAAATAATTGTAACTACATACCTGTAATGAATAAAGATATGAAATTGATACATAATGTTATTCAGTTTGTTTTATGACATTCCTCCAGTTGTCACTACTTGGAACCTCTCAGAAAAGGAGTTATAGAAAAAATGGCATACCTTGCTGAATTTTGTCTTATTCTAGAGAGCGAACTTGTAGAGCGTTCCCCACATGGAATATTTGTTGAATTGATCTAAAAATATTACAAAGAATACTACAGACTTTACTCTAAAAAACACATTTTGTCTTACTGAATTTGGATCTATTATGAATAATTTATGACGTGTTTACCTTAAACACATGTTTTAGACTAGTTTCAGGACTAGCCACAAACTCTATTTTCCACGGAGTGTAACTCCAAAATTAAAATGACCCA
Source organism: Picea engelmannii (assembly GCA_009831015.1). Lineage (NCBI taxonomy): Eukaryota > Viridiplantae > Streptophyta > Pinopsida > Pinales > Pinaceae > Picea > Picea engelmannii. The sequence continues at coordinate 66,090 of ML819564.1, forward strand.
CCAGCTGAATTGTTTACCACATTATTTGTATATGTTTCCTCAATTTCATATCAATCGCATGGTTTGAATCATTATAGAAAAAAAATTATTGTGAAAATGGTCAGATGACCTGTAAATAACATACCTTAGAAAACATCATCAAAAGAATTTATCCTCCCTTGAATTCCGGCCCTCTTTTCTTCACCTTCCCTATGAAATTCAGCTTAGATATCCTTTAGTTACCTCAGTCACCTATGTATATTCAATATTCTCAAGTATTATTTTAAATGAGAGAGTCTTGTCTCTTATTTATACTCTCCATCTTCTAGGTCACTTAACCCATTTCTAGGTCACTTAACCAATTTCTAGGTCACTTCACCTATTTATAGGTCACTTCACCTATTTATAGGTCACTTAACCCATTTATAGGTCACTTAACCTACTTATAGGTCACTTAACCCATTTATAGGTCACTTAACCTATTTTCCTCATTTTTAGGGTTAACCACTTTCCATAATTAGAAATTTCTCCATTACTTTATCATTTAAATATTCCTCATTGACTTTGTCACCTCACTTTATCATTTAAATAATCTTATTTGATTTTGTCACTTCACTTTATTATTTAAATAATCCTTCTTGACTTTGTCAATTTTCTTTATCATTTAAATAATAATTTCTTCTTTTCAAGCCATTTGACTTCTTTGACCTTTTGGGGCTTCAAGCCAACATATGAGGGTCCTCCAAATTCGTAAGGCCATAACTCTCAAACCGTGACGAGTTATGTGACGTTCCACATACCACCAAAAATGGAATGACATGTACTATCCGTATAGAATAGTATTACCTACAAATATATCAAAAGGCATACCATTATTCATCAAACAAACTTGGGTCCATTACCCAAACTTGGGTTCTCCAACTTCTCATGGCCATAACTCTCTAACTGTGACGAGTTATGTGGCATTCCACATACCACCAGAAATGGAATGAAAAGAACTATCCATCTAGGATAGTTGCACTGAAAAATTCAATTATATTCATTTTATTATTCAACACTCAAGCATGGGTCCTCCAACCATTCTTCTAGGATAACTCAACCGTAAAGCGTCTTCTCGTGAGGGCTTTCACCATGAGGGGACCACTTTGGAGTTCATCCATTTGTGCACTTTATCAACCATGATAAGACTATAATGATCAATATAACTATGCATCATATATCAAAGAAACCACCTTGAACCATCTTCATATTTTCATCATGTATCAATGACAGCTCATTGATCCATCTTCATCTATGCATGATATCATATGCATCATATACTTGACATCTATCTAATCTCATCAAGGACAATACATATTAAATTTGACATCAATCATCAATCAATCAATCCTTTGGCATCAATCAATCACTTGACATCAATCAATCAAACCATTGGCATCAATGACAACATGATCCAACAAAGAGAAGGGGCACACTTCCTCGGCTGTGACAGGTGTGTGCAGAATGAGAGACTGTAGGCTAGTCGTAGCATCGATTACCTTTGACTAAGAAATTCTATTGAGTATCAGACCTTAACTTGGCATTAAGAACCCTTTATCCCTGGTGGATTTAATCCCTAGCTTGGGGGTGACTTGTTGTTGAAAGATTATGACAAACAATGTCTATGGCTAGGACAAACATCTGATTTTTGTGTGTAGTTGGTGAATTTCATAAAAGATGAATTTTCTTTATGTTCTTGTCTCCTTTACTATGTGTTTATTTATCTATATTTGACATGGGTTAAATATTGTATGTTGTTGCATATACATAATTTTTGTTATTTTGTCTAATGTTTCTTTCGTATGTAAGTATGGTGCTTATAGCCTATATTTGTAGACATGAATGAGTATGGTAAATGTTGTTAGTTTCTTGATATGTTAACCTTATGATTTCGGGTTATGAGTCTTCAAGGAAAGGTTTGAATGTATGGGTGCATAGGAAAGTATCTTTTGTACACATGAGGCTAGAATTCATATGTGCGTATAGGGAAATAGACCCCATGCACAAGAAAAACATAATTTTTGTGTGATGCCACGATGGTTGTGCACACAATAGTGTTTTTCTATTAGCATACTCATGTGCAATTTTTTTTATTTACTTTTAAAGTTGTGTTAAAAGGAGAAATTCAATGTGTTGTGACTCAACCTGAGTTTGAGCGAGTTACCTCAAATTCAAATATGGGTTTAGGATAGAATATGTGCAAATTAGGGTTTAGGATAGAATATGTACAATGGATTTTCAGAGTAGAATTGTTTAGTAGTTTGTTGGGTGATATTACAGTATGGTTGATTCAGAGCTACAAAATATGATATTTTGTGATGTGGCCTGACCTAGGGTTGCTAGAGACATTACATTATGGTATCAGATCAATGTCAAAGTGTTTTTTGAGTAGCATGGACCATCTTGGGTTGCTGGCGATGTTAAATTATGGTATCAAAGTCGTTGGGTCAATACTAGACTTATATGGGCTAGAGGTCAACAAGAAGCATTAGAGCTCTGGTTTCAACACTAAGCCTCCATGGATTGAGTTTTTATTTAATTCAAAATTTAGACTGGTAAGTGACTGAATTTGGAATTTCAACATGAGCATGGTGCAAATTAAATAAGAATTCATAGATGTGCTTTCTAAATATATGATATTGCATGATGGAACACTGGAACTGTGCAGTAAAAAATAGTGCACGGGTATGCACACTAAATATTCGGGTTGCGTAGAACAAATTTGTGTTGTATGTGCATTACTAATACGTAGTGTACAAGTTAAAAATTGGCATCATACATTGGTGTGTGATGAATACCATTGCGTGTGCAGGCTTAATAAGAATGAATTATGACAAGATGGTGCAGACTTTTCATGAATTTGTCTCATAAATTCACCTAACAAATCTTGTTGTCTTCACATTTTGCATAATTATCAGCGATTAGAGTAGGACAAAATTAGTGTAGAAGGTCAAAAACATGGAATATGATTAAAGGAATTACTATCCTCATGATGAATTCAGGGATTTGTATGTCATTTTGGGTGCTGATGGTACAAAATCTAAGGAGGAGCACATGAATTTGGTAGAAAATATAAAGGGGCTTCAAAAATATGTCCAAATCTATAAGGATTATAATGAAAGGATTATGAGAACCAAGGAGCAGCAAGATGGATTCAATATCAAATTTATGAAAATCCTAAACAAAATAGAAAATAAAATGGATAAGGAGACAGAGTCAACTAGGTCAAGAATTCACAGGTCCCATGATGAGAAAAGAAGAGAAGCAAGAAGTGTTGATAGGAATAATCACCACCCACCAAAGAATTCATTTAGGAAAGAACACAGTATCTCAAGTCCATCTCCTATACATAAGCATAAGATAAATACTAGGGTGGATGAGCTACAGGGAGACATGAATAAGATCAAGCCTACTACCTTTGATGGTGAACACAAGAAGGATGAAGATGTGGAGACTTGGCTTATGGGTATGAGAAATTACTTCCAGCTACATAACTATTATATGCAAGAAGAAGGCATAATTTCATTCTATCAGCCAAAAGGAAAAGCATCAATGTGGTGGGATTAGTTCATGCAGGAGAAACAAATTGAAGAGAAGAAAGTTACTTGGAGGGAATTCATCTGGTTTTTTCAAAAGAAATATTTAACCAAGAGGTACTATGATAAGAAAATGAAGGAGTTCTTTGAAATCAATGTTGGTAGTATGATGATATATGAGTATGAAAGAATATTCTTAGAGATGTTGAAATATGTCGCATTCATCAAGGATGAGAAAGTTAAAATTCAGAGGTACCTGAGTGGGTTTCCTTCATTTATCAGTTACAAGATATAGTAACATAACTCTAAGACATTGGAGGAAACCATAAGGTGCGTTAAATATATTTATGAGTACCAAAGGGGAATATCAACTTTCCAAAAGGCTTGGGAAGACAAGATGAAAAGTAAGGTGGAACAAAGGAAGAATGGGGCTAAGCCAACATTTTTTAGAAATATTGTGAAAACAACTCTCAAGGAGACATAAAATGACAGAGACATTAGGGAAAAATTCGTGGCAACAATATATTCAATGTTGGAATATGTTGAATGACTATCTACAGTGTACAATAAGTTGTGATGATTGAGGACATGGGAAGAAATGTACCTAGGATTTATGCAGCCTTGGATAACAAGAAAGATGAGTTTCAATCACACATGATTGAAGTGGAAGGTAAGATTAATGATCAACCCATTGTTATTTTAATTGACTCAAGATCTATTCATAGTTATCTAGATCCTAGGATGGTGTAAAGGTTCCAATTGCCGAAAAGCAAGCTTGGAAAATATTGGTTGGTGCAGTTAGCTACAAGAGAGAAAATGAAAATTAATGGAATGGTTAAGGAATTTCCAATGGAGATGAATGGACTGTGCACAAAGGTTGATTTGAATATTATACCATTAGGATGGTATGATTGACTCATTGGTATAGATTTTTTGGACCAACATCATGGCATTCTAGACTACTACAATAAGGTAATTACTTGCTTGGATGACAAATGGAACTTAAGTACAGTTCAAGGAATTCCAAGAGCTGTAATTATCATAGAAGTTCCAGCCTTGTAATTTATGAAAAGATACATGAAAGGATGTCAAGTATTTGCAATTCACATGGAAAAGAAGCTTAATGATAAAGTTCCAAGTATTGAAGACTGCACAGTAATGAAAGAGTTTAAGGATGTATTTAAAGAGCTATCAGGATTTCCACCCAAAAGAGATATTTTTTTCTATATAAATATTATTCCTAGAGCACCAACTGTATCCAAGACTCCTTATAGGATGAGTATGATATAATTGGAGTTGGAGATGAAAATTGAAAAGCTTCTGAAGAAGGGGTATATATGCCCAAGTGTGTCACCTTGGGTTTCCCCAATATCATTCCTGAAGAATAAAGATGGTTCGTTGATACTTTGTATCGACTTCAGGTAGATGAACAAGGTAGAAGTAAAGAACATGTATCCTTTTCCAATGATATATGACCTCTTTGATCAATTGTGGGGCGTACAGATATTTGTAAATATTGATCTCAGATATGAATATCATCGATTGATAATTAGTGAATAATACATAAACAATACTTCCTTTAGAACGAGGTACAAACATATGATTTCACAATGGTGCCATTTGGGTTGTCAAATGAACCAACTATTTGCTGAAATACTAAGAGGGAGCAGTGAATCAATATGAGCACTTTATACCACTTTTAACCACAATATACCTTATTTCACTTTAACAACAATGTTCAATAGTATATTATCAATTTATTGTATATGAATGCATCCAATATATTTATCATAACCATGTAAACATAAGAAGCATCACATCAAGAACACAGTACACCAATATTTACGTGGAAACCCAAATGGGATAAAACCACTGAATTATTTCTTATATGTATCAAGAATTCATTCATAGGAAGAACTAAATTCCAAATTCTTGAGTTGCAACTGGAAGGAGGCTCCAACCACCTATTATTAGGCTCCAAACTTAAGGAAGATACAAGTCTATGAATTCTCTGGCTCCAACCAGAAGGAGTATGCAATCCCATGGGTTCTTTGGCTCCAACCGGAAGGTGGATACAACCACCTAGTTCTCAGGATCCAACCTGAAGGAAGCTCAAACAAACTGATTCTTTGGATCCATCCAGAAGGAGGCTACAACCCCCTTTCCTTTTTCCATCCTACCATCTTGTAATATAAATTCCAAATGTAGACAACTTGTCACTGCCACTAAATCAGCCACTCCCAATGTCACTTTGTCACTTTCATCCTGTACAAACAAACTATCACAACTTGTACTAACAATATTCAAAATGTTTCTATAGATATATGGCCTATCTACTCTACAACATGCAGATGTCCATGACTCTCTTTACTGCAACTTGTGGATGTTTGCACCTCTTTTGTTTGCAACTTGTGGACTACTACAGAAATCTCCCAATTTTTTTGTCACTGCCTCTATCACTTTGTTACTGTCATTGCCACTATCACATAATCATTTCCAACCTATCATTGTCTCATCCACGAAACCAAATCCACTCTCATATTCATGAAAATCATAACAATATCACCAATAGAATATCTCAAACCATATGCTCAACATCATCAACACATACTTCTACCAAGCATGCACCAATATCACCAACATACCATCACAAGATATGTGTTTGTACCATACCATGTAAAAAACCTATACCATGCATCAACTATGCATCAACCTATACCACAACATGTACCATCAACCATATACCATAACAAGTGCATCAAGCATGCACCAAACCTGTATCATCAACCATGTACCAACCACATACATAAACCATGTACATGCACATCAACCATGCACATCAACACCATAGCATGTATAAATCATATACCATATCATGCCATACATGATGTACCAATAAACAAATATATGAACCAACAATGTATCTCACCAAGGAGACCTCAACCAACATGCACCATACATCTATTGATGCTCCTCAAGTCATATACCAAGGCCCTAAAACACATGCTCCAAGCATGTTCCTCAATATCACCAATATGAAACCTATTAACACAATATGCCAAGCCTCAAGTATGAACCAAAACATACACAAGGATATCAAATAATTCTTCTAATCAATGTACCACAACATCACCAAGATGAACCATATCAGAGACTATCACCACTATGCATTTACCATAACCCTAACCCTTAAAACTTACCTATAATCCTGTAGCTGACCTGATGTACTGTAAACTAACCTATAACTTCTTCCATAGTTATCAACAACCTAGTACCAACATCCATTCACAACCTTTCACAAGTCCTTTTATGTATACACAACTTGCTCTTCTATAGCTTGTGAATATGTGTGCTTTCCTCCACTACAACCCATATATCCATTCCCCTCTAAATTGAAACTCATGGATACCTCAAAAAATAGGGTTACTCAAACTTTTTGCAACCCTGATACTTTCACCTTCGACCTTCCTTCATAACCTCATAAACATGTTGTCACAAACTTTCCAAAAGATCACAATAATATACCATAACAAACACAACATAGATATTCAATTATAAGTGTGTGTGTGTAAAAATGAGAGACTCCTTGAAGTGTTTATATACTTTTTCATAGTAACATATCTCCTTAGTTTAGGGCTTCTATGGTTTTCTTGTTACAAAAAATTTACCCATTTGACCAAGACTTGTAACCAACTAGGGGCTTCTTGACCACTCTTCGGGGATTCCAACTTCACAAGGCCATATATGCCTAACTATGAGGAACCATGTGGCATTCCACATATCAACATAAAATGCACGACAAGTATTTTCCCTATATGAGTGTCTTAACTATAATTTCTCTATCTTTCATGTCCATATTCCTTAATCAACTTCGGGTCCCATAACCACACCTTCAGGGCTACATGTAGACTACATCAAATGTATGCAACTAACTCACAATCATTCTTGATCATACAAGTGTCAATAAACTTACCAACATCTCTAGACCTCTCCAAGGGTTGAGCTCAATCTCTAAGGGTTGACCTCAATCTCCAAGATCACTCTCCAAAGGTTGACATCAATGGAAACTAGCTATGCAATGATCCCCCCATTTGGAATTGATGGCAATACCAACATTTATGGAAACAATTAGACATGGAAACACTCATTCTCATGCTCCCCCCTGTGACCATTTCTCCTCATCAATGTTTCTCACTCTCCCGCTTTGACATCAATGGAAAAGGGTATCTCTCCTTGGGGTTTCTCCCCCTATCTTCATGCATCTGTTCTTTCTCTTCACAAATCTATCTGACCAAATGTTAACTTACCCTGTCAATATGTCTCCTCTTGATATTGTACATGTTGTAATCAATCATGGGTAAGAGAATAGCTCCCCTTGTGGGTATGTATCTATAACTATATGCTACTAATATTCCTTTCTGGATCTCTCCCTCTGATTACTTGACTTCTTAGCATGATTCTGTGTATAATGATGTAGGGATACATGTACATGTTTCCTTTCCTCTCTTCTAGTGTTGCTTATTGTCCATTGGTGATTCCTCATGTAATTCACTGACACATATAAAAAGAATTCAAAGTTAAAGCATTAGGATATTCCTTTATCATAATCATCCAACTGTCTCTGAGTTGATCTCTGAATCAATATTTGAACCAATCTATGAACCAATCTATGAATCTATGAATCAATCTGTGAACCAATCTATGGATCCATATATGCCCATATTGTCCAAGACTTTGCTACTCAATTATCGGCCACAATGTTGACCCATTTGTTGTTGTACTATCATGATCAATCTATCATATTTTACCTCTGATTAATTTATTTGTCTAAGTATGTTTACTAGAACTATGTAAGTTGATCGAAGGATGGTTCTATGTTCTATAGTAGCTATTGCACTGAATCCTCCTATATAATATTCATATTACCTAGGATTATCCAAGCCAAATGGCTCATAAAAATACTCACTCTGATGTAGAGTCATATTCCTCTTCATTTGTAGATACATCTTGTTTTTCCTTCTCTTTCTGAATTATGTCATCATTCTAAGTTTTGACATCTTCATCCTCTACTTGAATTTTGACACTTTCTTCTTTGCCTGTAAATTCATCATGATCGTGTGTTGCTGAAAATATCTTGTTTTTCACTTCTTCAATATTTCTTGTGTCTTTCATCAATATTTTCTTTCATGGGTGTTTTTATCACACTTGTAAAATTTCATGCTATGTGTCCATAGTTGTGGAATTTGTAATATTCAATATTTTGTGAGGCCAAATAAGCATTTCTTGCATGATAATTGATTTCATAAGCCCTGCAATATGCAACCTTATGTCCAAAGTTAGTACAATAAAACCAATGACCATAAAACAAATTTACACACCTGGGAGTGAATGATCTTCTTTATTGTGTAGTCCTTCTAGGTTCATGTCTTGGTTGATCATGATTAAAATTTATTTTCTTCCCGAATGTAAAAGTTCTTCTTTATTCATTCATTTTTTATTCTTCTTGACCATGATTCCTTCATAAATATTTTGTTTTGTTTCTTTCATCATGGAGTGTTAACCTTTCTTAGTCTGTATATGGTTGTATCCTAGTCTGAACCTGTCATAGTATGGCCTTTGATTTTGGATGATCTTATCCAATGTCTTGGTGCTATCTTGTTGCATGTCCTTCTTGTAAATATATTTTCTTAGAGTGATTTATTTTGATTCCATCCTTTCAATCATCTTCTCCTTCTCTGCTATATGACTTTTGAGTATTTCTTCAATTATTTTGTCCTCTTATACCTGGACTTTCGAGTTCATAATTGTCTACTTGACTTCCTCTCAGTTGAGATTATGAGATCCTTTTACTTTTAGTTCTTCCTTGAGTGACTTGTTTTTCTTTCTTTCCTTCCTTATTTATTTGATGCAACCCCCCTTCCCTCCTGGGGTTCTACGACCTCCCGTTCTAGGATATTTCTAATTTATGAGTCAAATTGACTCTTCGGGCTCCTGATTGAACCAAAATAAATTATACACAGGCCCCTTTTTCTTTTGTGTGTAGGTTCTGTCGGACCCATGATCTATTCCTGCGCACTTGCAAAACACTAAGGTTTAGGCACTAGCTCCTTTTTCCATTAGCCCCTTCTTCATATGGCCACGGGTTGTGTCCTTACACAAACACACGATTGCGGGTGCTGACAAGAGTTTTTCTAGACCAACCCACTTCTCACCCTGCAATTCACCTCCAGCTGCCACATATCCCTTTGTTAAAACTGTGGTTGAAATTGTAGCCCGCTCAAGGAACATTTACGTCTGAGCATGTCCTGAACACGCAATCCTTCCTGTCTGTTGATCTCTTGCTTTCAGCGATGATTCGTGATCAACGGTTGCTATTGAATCCCCTTTCCTTCCTTCTTATTCCTCCTTCCATGCATGATCCCAGATCTCCACAATTTGTCGACACATAGCTCCCTTACAAATCAACGACTATGGCTGATTCTGACTTTTTGGCCTTTGAGAGTTTCAACTCTCAACCTTTTATTTTCTCTGTGTGACAATATTCCATAGTGTAAGATATATCGACACCTATCCCCCTTAATCTACCATTGTGATCTCCTTCGCTTTCCTCCATATTCCTAGATCTGGTGTCGTGTGTTCACCTTCACATCGACGACTCTCATCGTTTCTAGACTTTGGCCTTTGACGTTCTCAAAGTTCAACAAACGCAAATCTCTGGAGCGAATCCTTCTGGAGTGTCAGATCTTCTGACACCTATCTTCCCTGATCCAACGATTATCCAACATAATGAATCTTCGTCCTTCACATGTCCCCTCGTATTTCAATGATCCATGTTTTTCCATGGGGATCAATGACCCTGAATGCTTCAGGCTTCAACACTTCTGAACTTTCTAAAACTCTACTTCTTAAAAACCCTGGAGTATGATCCTTCGAAGTTCACGATGTGGTGACACCTGTCCAACCCAAATCAATGGTTATCATCTATTTCAGCTATTCGATCTTCGACGAATTCAAACCCTTCTCCTTCGCGTTCTCTCAGAGTGATTTCACCTTTAGTTCATGATCTTTCACCACATGCCATTTCTGGATCTGACGGCCCACATTCTCTTCAGGTCTTCGGGTCTTCCTTCTCTAGTGCTTCGACTCTTCAGCTCTCCGGTGCTTCGATATTCGGGAGTCTCAAACTCATATGCACTCATTTATCTCGGAGTGTTTTCACCTGGAGACTCAGATATGATGACAACTATCCCCTCGCAGATCAAAGACCCTCGGCTCTTCGGCTATTCATGGTTTGGGTGTTTCAATATTCCATCCCCTATATTTCTCTTGATCTCACGATTCACTGACATGTGTTCCTATGAATATGATGGTTCATATTCCCTCTAGCTCTTCGACTCTTCGGGCTTCAGAAGTTTCAAAATTTTGTGCGCTCGTTCCCTCCAGAGTTGTTGTAGAGGGAAAACCCCTCTACGGACTACACCAAGGTTCTAAAGTATAGGCAAAGCTAACCATATAAAGTATCCTACTTTTAATCACTATCCCAACATTACCCCACAATCATACATAAAATACAAGAGAAAGGGATCTGATAGGCCTACCTTAAACTCCACATATGGTGTCGATCCCTTTGTGCTTGGCTGTTTCTTGACTACAAATCTCCTCCCAAGGATGACTTGCATTCATCAAAAGACAAAAAATAAACTACAAACATGCATTCTACATATAGATTAGTGGGTTAGACATCATAAACAATAAATATAAACCAATCATATAAGTTTAAGATGTCATTTGGTAGGACAGAAAAAGTATTTCTTTATATTAATCTCACAAAAATTCACTTAAAACATGAGACTAACATTGCTCCTTGTACTTGGTCCTAGGCTCATCTTCACCATGCACCAACTGCTTCCATGTCTTCTTCTCCTCTTCAGTTCTCTCTTAGGGAAATGGTAAAGGGCTTTGCAATTGGGGAAAAGGGGGATTGATAAAATGGGGAGATTTGTTTCTCTCTCATGCTTCCCTTTGCAATGGGACCCCAACCCCTTATTTTATAGGTCAAAAAGGGATAGTAACGGTTGGGGTGACTGGCTATGGGCAGTCAATGTTAAGTAATGGCCCAGAAACTAGTATCCTATGAAATTTTCCACTTTTCGTGATATTTTGTGAGTGTACGTGGGTTGTAGTGGGTCAGAAAGGGTGTGTACGTGGGAAGTGATGGTGTAGTGCATGTACACCTTCAAAACAATGGTTTTTAGAAGAGTTTTTCAGTGATGGCTTGGAAAATATAGCAAGTTTATATGGCCTAACACCAAGTATGCATGTCTGGTGCAATTTATGGTTATAACAAATGCCCCCTAATGTGTGAGGTCAGAGGAGCATCTGATGGATGAAATACATTACAAATCCTCACCACTATACAACGTGAGTGAGACCATGGACCAGAGTTCAAGAGGTGCCATCTACAAAATAACAATTTGTCTCACTGACGCATGCATACCCATGTTCGGGATGAAAGAAAATCATGGTTTCCAATCAAATACACTGTAGATCCATGTCATATAACTATATAAAGTGTGGCCGCAAGTAGTACACGACAGATATACATCTCAAAAATCAAAATATATACAATTATAGTATCCATATTCAAGAACCCAATGACACCCAATGGATGGAGATGAGGTCTTCGGAGCTTGACCAACAACTTCAAAATATTCCAAACTTGGGTAGGAGTGTAATATGAGTGTGCGAATTCTCTACCCAGAGGTCTTAGACGGCTCATCGGGAACATAAAAGAGGATCTTGATGATCATGCATAGAACTTCATTTATTCTGAGAAAGGACTTGATTGCTCTTTCGGGGTGGCCAGGCATGAGGACAAGAGACAAACTGCAGAAGGGCCGACTCAAGTTTAGTAAGAATTCCCCTAGACAAAAGCACAACAAAAGATGAGACTCGGGGAGCATGGAATTGACATAAGTTCATGATGCAGGAGGCAACACGAACTCTCCAAATGTTTAGAAGGGTAACCAAACGGAGGAGGACATATCTCTGTGTAGCGAGAATAGATTCCTAAGGTCATACTGAATCCTAGATATTGACGAACAAATGGAAGGATGTTCTTTGTCCAAAGGTGACTCATTTCTCTTTCAACAAAAAGAAAATACTTTTCCCTTCCTCTTTTTGGGGTATATTTGATTATTTTTGTCTTTTTCAATAATTGTGGAAAGTTTTGAAAAAGAATAAAGAATGCTACATTACAAAGGAGGATCGAGTGTCACAGACATACCAGTTCCAAGCACAAGGAACACATTGATGCTCAGAGAAAGGGGACATATGCACTTGGGAAAAATCCTCCACCAGTCAAGGTGTCAAGACGCAGAGGCAAAGTGCTACAAGGCTTGCATATCAGGCATGCTTTAGATGGTTAAGTTGAGAGAAACATGAAGCCCACATTGGGCCAAAGATGCAGGAATGAAAATGTGATTAATAAGACACAATGATAACGTCCTTCGATGTAATTTTAATAAGCCCATAGAAGGTAAGATCAACATATTTTCACTTTTAGGGAGTCTAAAAAAATGTAAAAGAAGACTCCACTAGGGTACCTTTTTCGAAGGTAGTCTTGTTGATTCGAAAAAGGGGTAAACTAGCACCGAACAAACGTCTATTCAAAATCATTTTAACGAGTATGACAAAGACAATATCACTCAACAATATTTTCATATTTAAGGAGTCTGAAAAGAGCTTAACTATGGACTCCGTAAGGGATGTTCTTTTGGACCAATTTAACGAGTGTGAAGAAACAAGGTCACTCGACTATCTTTTCAATTTTAGGGAGTCCAAACAGATCTTAACTATGGACTCCATGGGGGTTCCTTTTTCATAGATTTAGTCCCTCAGGCCTAAAAAGGGGGTAAAATTATACGTAAGAGTACTCTTCTAGAGAACCGAGGCTCCTAGAGTATACCTTTGTTCATACTTTTGACCATCTGAACCGAAAAAGGGGTAAACTACTACTGGACAAACGTGCCTTCAAATTTCAGTTTAGCGAGCGTGAAGGGAAACAAGATCGTTCGGCCATATTTTCATGTTTAGAGCGTCTGAAAAGGGCTTAAAAGAAGACCCGTTGTGTTTTGGGAGTCCCGAGGGTGAGGTCAAGAGTGATAATGAATCATGCAAATATGGTTCAAACTTGTAATTAGGAAAAGATAATAAGGACCCCCGAGCCTATAGTCATTAGTGACGACATGGACACTAAAATGCAACCAGGATCTACCTAGGGCATCCATGTGAAGGTAGGATCTACCACTAAATTATGACATTTCTAGAGCAGGAGTGAGGGTTCTGTGTCGCAATTCGGTGGGATCGATCCTATGGCAAAGAAAAAAATACAATGAGGTGAAACAAGTGGAGGTGGACTCCTATCTTACATGCACAAAGTTGGAAAAATGAATTTTTACCAAAAGACCTTTAAAATTGACCCATCTCTCAAAAAAATTTCAATACCCAAAGTAACACTTATCGTAACATCCCCTGAGAAACTCAAGAACCATAGTAAATGATTTTCAAGCTAGAAAAAATGGCAAAAGGGTCCAAAAAATGACAAAAAGGTGCCAAAAAAGTCTATAAATAGAAAGTTGGTAGCTCATTATCACCATTGTAATTTGAGAATTGATCAAGGGTAAAAAAAAAACCCTTTTCCGAAATAGTTGATTTTGTGAGCTTCAGTGGACGAAACGAACTTCTGTTTGGACCAAGTAAGTACATACTAATCCCTCTTGCAATCCCATTCCTCAATTTTGTATTTGTTTTTGGTTTTTGGTGGGGCGATGAAGTTTAAATAGGTCGACGCTACATGTAAGAGGGTTTTCCAAGCACAACCCATGTGTACACGCGGGAAGAAGATAAACTGCCCATGTGCACACGCGATTTCCCCCAAGACAACCTACGTACACCCTCAAATAAGTGGAAAAAAATGGAAATGCAAGAGTTAACTCTCCATTCATTTGCTATTTTGCAGGATGTATGTGCATTGGAGAGAGAGGGAGCATGAGGACATTTATTTTTTGTTCTCCGAGGACTCTGCTGCTATTGTTGTTTTGTCACAATGCGGGTTGCTAAAGTTCTTCCAGTGTCTTTTTATTAGGGCACAACCCAGGTTGCTAAATGCATTGATATATTACTGGCATATTGATCCAGAGGAATTCATGCTTGAGCGGCAGTCATTGACACCAATGACTAAGAACATTTAATTCCTGATTGGTCTCTCGAGGAGAGGGGATCCAGTCAACTTGCGCACTTCTCCCCCCTGGCTGCACAACATCGAGGAGTTGATTGGACTCCATTGCGAGGCTAGTACTAAGAAAGTAGGTTCACAGGTGCCTATACATAAGATCAACAACCTATAACTCAAAGTGATAGTTATACTTATTGGGCGGATCACTGGATCCACAACTTTACATCAGGCTTCCCAGGCCCACATGCATTGTGCAATACAGTGCTTAAATGCATAGATTTTTGACTAGAGTACCACCATGCTGGATTACATGAAGAGCCAACTGATAGAGTGTCAGATACGGGAGCACCGAAACTTCAGGTTTGGGACTGTTTTGTGCTCCTTTTTCTTTGAGAGGGTACCCAGCCTTAGTCCTTGAGAAACTATATGAGGGCACGAGGCCTCTCTCCCGGTACTATGCATATGGGAAGCGTTGTTGTCGTAACAGGGGGGAGGGAGGACCATCGAGGACTTTGATCACAATTTTTTTGACTAGTGGTCATGACAAATTCTGGAAATAGAGGACTACCTCTATGCCGGGATCAATTTTTCTAGAGATCCTGACAAGCCAGTACCTCTTAGAGTGGACCGAGGAGATATGGGTAAGTTTTCTTTTTCAAAGTTATTTAATTTTTAGATATTTTTATATATATCATTTTTTTTTTGTATACGAGAGTATCTGACACTTACATATTTGTTATATACAGATGTGGGACCAGTGCATCTAGTAGACTTCTCAAGGACTAGGCGGTGTCCTCGACGAGAGGCAGGACTAGCTCGAGCTGTCGGACTAGCAACAACAGTAAGGGGGCCTCCAGCCAAAGAGGCTGAGAGAGTATTGAGATGGGTAGAGTGGAACCTTATCGTGCTCACTCATACAGTCCCTATGGCGAAGATCGAGGATCTCCCACCGTCGATGCAACTTCACGTAGTTGGGGTGTCACTGACCTAGGTCCAACTCTTTTGGCATTTGGAGAACATTGTTATTCACTATGGCAGGGCCAACATGCCCCACCCTTAGCTAGGCTAGACTACTTATGTGCTGAGAGAAGATTTTGTATATTTTTTAGGGCATAGGCCCCGTGACTCTGACTGGACATATTTTTGAGGCGCTTGGGCCCAGTGCCCATGTACTCTGATATTTTTTGATATATATATGGATATTTTTCATCTTTTTATGTCTTATGGATTACATCTCTTTTATAAATGTATTTACATGTGTGTGTGTGTGTGTGATTTTTCTTACATGTGTGCAATATGCCAATTGAATACATGATTATCTAGAATATCTGTGATTTTATTTAATCTCCTAGGAACATTGATATATGTAATGTAATAAAAACTTCATTCTAAGAGATGTACCCTAAGGAACCGTCGGTGTAGTGCAGGATTGTAAACGTGGTAAACCCCATTTAACTGAGACACAACCAGCTGAGCATCTAAGTAGACCTAGAGTTGAGAGATACCATGCGACAAAGCGTCACGAAGAAACTCTAAGAATGCATTGTATTCAATGACATTGTTTGTGGTGTCACCTAAATAGATACCTCATGAAGATAAAAACTGGCCGTGAGGTGTGAAAATCACCCAAGATGTAGAAGCAAGCCTCCAAGTGTGCTGGCTAGAGCCGTCCGCAAACCCAACGAACAACTCTAATTCACTTGACATTTTCCATAGTGAAAAAGATGACCTCAAAAAATGACACTTCCATAAAACCAAAAAGACAAGAAAAAAGAAAATGTTTAAGACTATACATATGTTACAAGAAGCCACCCAAGGCAACCCACCAATGAGTAATACTTCTTGAGGTACAACCCATTTCTAGGCTCCGCCAAAGAATTTCCCTCAAAGTCCATGAGATGATAAGCACCCTTCTTTAGAACCTCCTTCAAGATGAAAGGTCCAAACCACATGGGTTTGAACTTGCCTGCACCCAGGGGGTCCTTATCTTGGTCATAGACTAGGACAAGGTTGCCTTCAGAGAAAATCCGAGGACGGATGGACCGGTCATACTGACACTTGAATTTTTATTTGTGAGCCTCATTAGCCAAGGCTACATCCTGACACTGCTCATTGAGCTTCTCAAGATATAATAAACGTTCTTGAAGTGATGAAGTGTCTGGAAATAACTGTACTACCAAATTTAGAGAGGGGATCTGACACTCTATAGGCAAGTCTGCTTCCAGCCTGTACACAATTTGAAAAGATGAGAAACTGGTTGCAGTCTTAACAGACATTCGGTAGGCCCATAATTTCAAATACAACATCAAATGCCAATTTGACCTGACCAAATTGACCATTTGTTGTAATATAGTCTTAAGGTATGTATTCACAGCTTCCACCTAACCATTTTCTTGTGGGTAGTAGAGTGATGAATGTTCTTGCCTCAACCCAATCTTTGATGTTAATTTAGACATCATTTTGTTCTGAAAGTGACTTCCATGGTTAGTGACAATCTCTATCAGGATGTCGAACCTTGCTATTATCTAGTTAAACAAAAAGAGAGTTTCAGTCTCGCCATCATCTTTAAACATTGGCATAGCTTCGACCCACTTCGTGAAGTAGTCTACTGCTACGATGATATAATGGTGCCCCCTTGTAGAAGGAGGGTTACATGTAGCGTAATCAATCCCCCACTTGGTGAAGGGACCAACTGTGATGACGAGAAACATGGGAGCGAGGTGTTCCCTCATCTTCCGAGAGAAGATCTGACACGGGTGGCACTTCTTGACCGATTCAACACAATGTTTGATTAATGTCGACCAAAATTAATTGTCTTGTAGAATATTTTGGGTTGTTTCCAACCTAGATAAATGACCACCACATGCTCTAGTGTGGAAATCATTAAGCAAGATTTTTGCTTCTTTATGGGTGAGACATCAACGAAGGATGCAATCTATACCTCGACGATACAGAGTGTCCTTGAGTATGATATAGTTTTTGGCCTGATGTCATATACGACGATGCTCATCACGAGAAGCAAAGGTAGGGAACTTCAAAGTTTGGAGATAGACCAATATATCTTTGTACCAAGGGTCTGAAGATGTGATCAGAAACATGTCTCCTTTGATAGGCGATTCTTCAGGTATAACATCACTTGATTCGACTGGAAGTTCTGAAATGAGTTCCGCAAAGACCAACGACTGTTTGGACTTCGATGAAACAAAATCAAAGTCAAATTCCTGGAGGATAACTATCCATCTACTAATCTTTCTGCAAATTACTTGTCATTTCAACACGTATTGAAATGGTTTCACAATGGAAATGACAATGGTCTTGCAAAACAAGATGTAATGACGGAACCGTTGGATAGGATGAACTGCTGCCAACACAAGTTTTTCAATGTGGGAATAATTGAGTTCTGGTCCAACCAGGCCTCGACTCAGGTAATAAATCACATATTCAGAGAGAAAATCATCCTCCTGAACCAAGACTATACTGATGGTCGAATCCGCAGTGGACAAGTACAATAAGACATATTTATTATAATTTGGTGGCAGAAGAAGAGGGGTAGATGTGAGGGTGCATTTCAATGCTTCAAAAGAGCATTGAGAAGCTTTTTCCCAATGGAAAGAAACATCCTTATTCAATAAATGCATGAAACCCTTTTTGATATTGGCATATTTTTCGATGAAACACCATAAACTGTTCACTTTTCCCTATAAAATCTGAAGTTGAGGGATTGTGCATGGGGGAGGAAACTGAACTATTGCCTCAACCTTTAGAGGATCAACCATGATCCCTATTGTCAAAACTATGAAACCAAACATATGACCCGATGTGATGAAAAAACTACATTTGTTTGGATTCAAGTAGATCTGGTACTAGCGACATCGCTCAAAGATAAGTCAAAGGTGTGTGGGATGATCAACTCTCTTGTGAGATCATGACCCTAAATCATCGAGATAAGCGTCGACTCTGTGTTTGAGGTTGTGGAAAGAAAAATACATGGCCCATTGAAATGTAGCTCCAACATTTTTCAGACTAAAAGGAATCTTCTAATAAGAGAATGTCCCCCAAGGACAGATGAAAGTGATTTTTTTTTGGTCTTCGGGCTTGATCTGTATCTGATCGTATCCCGAAAAACCATCAATGAAAGAAAAGGCTTCACAACATGTGAATTCATCGACTATCTTGTCAATAAATGGCATGGGGAAATCGTCTTTTAGACATGCCTTGTTAAAATAATGGAAATCCATACATACGCGAATCATACCCTATTTTTTGTTGACTGGAACGGGATTTGACACCCATTGAGTCGATTGGACGGGCTAGATGAAATTAGCTTGGAGTAGTTTCTCTACTTTATCCTTAATAGTTGTTGCTTTCCTAGGATTGACTGGACAAAGCTTCTGCCGGACCGACTTAGCATCATGATATGTTTTGATTTCATGTTCGATGATTCTTGGGTCTATACTCGACATTTCCTCATAAGACCAAGCAAACACATCGCGGAATTATTTAAATAAATCTGTGTAGATTTGAATCTCCTCGGGGGAGCAGTCCTCTCCAACGAAGATATTCTCCATGATTCCAAGGATTCTGAAGATATCGATAGGTATCATTTGAGCAATGGTTTCCATATTTACTTCATCATAAACATCATGCGTAGCCAAAGGATTGATAGCACAAGCCTTATCTCCAGTCATAGTCAGAGTGAATTCACCTGCTTCAATTCTTCTTAACTCTGGGAGGAAGCAAGTTCTATGATGGAGATCATCCCAGGGTCTCTTCAGACTAGTCATTTCCTCAATAATCACCTCGTCTAAGGGAAAGACTAAGTCTAAAGAATTAGTATCGGCGAGGGAACCTTGAGCCCATATAGGCTCAAAAAACGGATCTAACTCTTGTGCGAAAGTCAGATCTGGATCGACGGAAGATTGTTGGACTATAGAGTACACAAATTCTGTCGTGGACAAAGGCATGGCCATGCCATGGTGACCTATCCCTTCCATCATAGTTGATGGGGAAGGAAGAGTCCACAGATTGTTAAAGTAAGTTGTGCAAAACAACAAGATTTGAAAGATTTTGGCCCAAGGATGGTTGGGGGTAGTTGACATGTAATCGACATTTCTGGTCAGAGGCAATTAGTAGAAAGTACCCATCAAAGCTGGGAACAAACCAACCCCTACATTGACGATGTCGGGCTAAGGGTTATCAATCATCGGGACCGTGGATACCCTCGATGAATGGTCAGGATGGGAGAAGGATAACTGATCAATGGTCACTATTGACCGTCGTGTGGAAACAACAAGACCTGGAAAACTGTCACGATCACTTATTGCATAGTGTAAGTCCAACTCCTTCCTAACAAGAGATTGTAGTCAAGAGATGCATCGACCACTTTAACTTCGATGCACACGGTCTTCCCTCCTAACTGCAATGGAAAAGAGAGGATTATTCCATCTGGTTGGAACGAATGACCATCGAAAGTAGTAATAAGAGTAGGTGACAGAGACAAAACAGGTTGGCCAATGGCCTTCCAACACGCCAAAGACATCACGCATGTCAAGGCACCCTCATCAACCACCGTGTGGAAAATGTTCTGAGTAAATGATTTTGTGGTGTAAGCCACTACTATCTGAAACACTACATGGTAAGGAAGACGAGGTTTTAAGTCGTTCATATCAAGCATGATCGTTCCCAAATTACAAGTCTCAAATGATCCTAAGGTAGCTAACAAAGCCTTTCTCTGGGAAGGGCAGCTCTAGAGGACTTCCAAAGCTGACATCGCACAAGGGGTTTGATCGTTCCCAAATTATAAGTCTCAAATGATCCTAAGGCAGCTAATAAAGCCTTTCTCTGGGAAGGGCATCTCTGGAGGACTTCCAAAACTGACATCGCACAAGGGGTTTGTGACAAATCCTCCACCATAGAGTAGTTCTGGGTGACCCTTGCTTTTGGTTGTGAGAATCTTTCTTGAATGCACCTTTGGGGATGCATGTCATTGTTTCACCCAATGTCTTCTCAATCTGGAGAGGAAGAGATGGGTTTTGGGCTTCTTTACCCTTCTTAGAGGTGTAGTCGTGTGTCCTAGTCGTTATGTCAACTCTACCTTTCATCATGTACACATTTGCGGACAAAGGATTACTCGAAGACAGAGGGGGTCCCTAACCGGCCCCTTCCGCTCTTGAAGAGGATTGACCTAAATTTTTCCCATGTGGAAATGGATTCATTAACACAACAGGCTGCTACTGTGCCAATCACTTCTGGGCCTCTGCAAGCCGAGGGCACTGGTGATTCGGATGGTATTGCAAAGATTACAGGGATACTTCGACTTATTCTTTTCAGTGTTTCCCTAGCCAACATTATTGGTAGGTTTCTTATGCCCCTTACCCTTCTTTCGTTGTTTCTTCTTTCCATCGGGCTGTTGGGTGGCCTTCAGGTTTCTTGATTGCACACTATGTACATCCGACATTTGAGTAGGGGGAGCAGCCGAACCAATGGTCTGGCTAGCCACTGTCTGTTTTATTGACAATTGTTGCAATTGATTTGACAATTGATCAACGGGCTTCATTTGCACTGAACCTAAAATACCATCGGCATGTGGTCCAGATCTTTGTATGGTCTTCTCAAGTATCGACCATAGTGCATCTGGTAAAACTTCATAAAGTAAACCAGATTAAGAGTAAATCAGTTCTAGCTGTTGGGCTCTCCTTATCACTTCTTCATCTGAGAAGACCCCCGAGGTTGCAATGTATTTGGATAAATATGGTACCAAAGACTTAAAGAACCACTCAAGAAGAAATGTTGGTGGGACTGACACTTTTATCAAACTCTTCCTGCATCTCCATTCTCGGATGTGATCTAAGATATGGTCTACTTTTGTCTGCTCAAAGTTGGCCATCAATTTAGTCCTGACATCGTATCTCATAGGTAATTGGAAATGGTTTAAGAAATACATTGCCAATTCGCCAAAGGAAGAGTATCTTGAGCAGTCGATCTCGATGTACCATTTCTCTACACTCCCGATGAGAGTGTGTTGAGACAAACACAACTAGATGGAGTTGTCTCTCAAAGAATTGGATGAGCACCATAAATGGAAGGTTGTCACATGATCGCCTAGATCCTCGTTAGGCTTGGCCTTGAACTTTCGGATGTCTGAAGGCAACTTGGTCAGCATAGGGGGCCAATGCGGATTGTGACAGATGGGGTCTTTTAATAACCTTGTCAAGTCTGGAAACTGAAGAGTTGCCAAAAACAGTAATTTGGGTTGTTGATTGTAACCAGGGAAAAAGGAGCCTAGATTTTGGCAGGCACCAGGCTGCCAGGAAAAGTTAGGATGTTGGTTAGGGTTATGGTAATAACCATGGTCATGATTAGTGTACGAATTCTGCACTTGTTGAGATTTCATCGGATGACTACCGTAATAGGACGTAAAGGACTAGGCTTGCGTCGCATTCCAAGGATTTTGGGAAGGGTTTCCCCTTGTCGATCCGACGGGCATAGTTGTTGATCCTTTCCCGAGGTTTCCCCTAGTCGGCATCCCTGGAAAGGGAACTGATACCTGCCACAAATTCCAATGTCCTTGTGAGGAAAAAATTCCTAAGTTTCCCCCCTGTGCAGGAATAGTACCCTACATAGGATTTTTTTGTCCATAACCAAGGTTTCCCCCGGCCGAGATGGAAGCTAACGAGAAAGTGTTGTTACCAAATGCATCAAACAAAAATAATGGTGTCAAACCTATCGGTATGCTATAAGAAGGTAATCCCTAACTCCCTTCTCCAAGCAAACTGTAATTTACGTTCAGCCTAGCGGAATGCTGGTGAGCTCCGTCGAGTGAAGGGGATGAAGGAGGTATATGACCCCCTCCATAAGGGAAAGCATTATATGGAGATGAAGTGCCCCCCATAGATCCTTGTAGAGGAGCATTGGAGATCCTTTCCCTGAGACCTAAATTCTATAGAGTGGAGTAGGAAAGTACAGTGCTTGTACCGAAGCCAGGCATCACGTATGAGAACGGAGGGCCTGTCGCACTCTGAGTGGAAGGAGCAGTGATCACCTCCATAGATAGAGTCAGACCATTTCTCGAGGTAGAGGCAGTCGAGACCATAGTGGCCCAAACTGATGACAGTTGGTTAGGAGGTAGAACACCCCTTGTAGTGATATTCATAGAGGAAATATGAGTATTCCCTGAAGAAGTAGCAACACTTGTTTCCATCTCTGCTTGTGACACTACCTGACACTCGTAAGGTTGAACCTGTATGATGATGAGCGCGAATAGATCAGTGATTGGAGGGTTATACGAACCAATATTTTACGCTCCGAGGTAAAAAATGATTGGTTCCTCCAGGATCAAATGTTCTCCTCTTAGAGATGAGTTAGACATAGTTTCCTATAACCCGGTTGCCTCAAAATACCCTTGCTAGTCAAGTTTTTGCCTTAGCGATGGAGGGGGTGGCTCGAGGTCAACCAGTGGTAGGCCCAAAATCCTTTGCAATCGGTGGAACTCCTGATCCTCCACTATGTGAGAAGATCAAAGACATGCTAGGGATTTCTATAATCGTTTGAAAAACCATCACACACTAGAAAAAGTTCCTATGAGGTAAGACAAGTAGATCACTAGCTAGTTGGAAGAACAGTTACAACAACCAACACTAGAGAAACTTACCAATGCAAGTGAAACTTGAATACGGAAGACCCTCTTGGTATACTATGCAAATTGTGGCCCGATGTCTACCCTAGGTACCGCGGTATACCCTCGCAGTCACCTGTGTAAGTCACTAAGATAAAGGAAACTAGGTTGCCAGTGCGCGAACAGTCACCAGGCGGGTACAGTCGACAGTCGGGTGGACCGCAATGAGTAGGGTATCAAGCCAAAAACCTATCAAGGATATCGAAAGAAAGTGTTTCAAAAGACGACTAAGGACCTCGAACGGATTCGATACCCACAAAGCTCCATGGAAAATGCGATAAACGGAATCCTAAGATAAGCCCTCTATATGCGTTCCCCACTACGCTTGGCTCGGCTTTGGAGGGGTTATCTATTCTATCTTTCTGCATGTGACCTCGTGTTTATCCCCTGTGTTAGAGGGGGGTCCTAGATAACTTTCACGGTTATTGAAATTTCAAGCACTCCCTAGAACAAACTCTTATTTTTTCTTTTGTAGCCTTGACGAGTTTCCTCTCCAATCCTAAATCAAGGGTGTAGCCTAGACTAAATTGAATAACCCTTCAAACACAAAGTCTAATAACTTTTAATTAGGCGTTAATTTTAGTGGTTGTCTTAAGTGAAAAGGAATGAAAGTGAAACCAATGATTTTCTTTAAGAGATGAAATAGAAGAGCATAAGATGATATTGGAAACAAAAGTACGTCTTTCTTCACAAATAAAGATTTTCCAATTGAAACTCTTTCACCAAACTTTTCGTAATTACTTTTCTCAGATCTTTGAAAAGAAAAACTCAAAACAAGATTTTGCTCGACTACGAGCTACTTAATGTCCTTAAGCATTCAAGTAAAGAACTTAAGAAAACTTTATTTTTCCTTGGTAAATGAAGCCACTTGGCCTAAACTACTTTACCAAACAAATAAATGAAAGATTTTTTTATTGTTTTATGCTTCAAAACAAGGAATTTCAAAATGAATTCTTTTCTTTTCTTCCAAATCAAAAAAGGGAAAAATGATGATAAGACAGGACCAAGAAATGGCTTTTGGACCAATCACATATCACAGGGAGTCACTGACAATACCAAGCAGGAAAATCAAAGAAGACTCACCAACTTGTCCAAAAACCCTATTTAAATAAAACACAAGAAATCTTTGGTCAAAAGAAAGCTAAATTGAAGTCAAACCTAGGCTACAGACTATTATAACAGAGACCAGTACTAGATCAAGAAAACCCCTACGGAGTGTGAATCCTAACAGGGAAGAGGATGAATGCATCTTCTTTTTACAAAAAATTTCTCAACAGGCATGCTACTGACACTTCAACAGCCAGCATATGTACGCAGGTTGTCCAAGGGCAGGGCACGTATGCACACATGCAGGCCCACTACAAGCCGCGTACACCTTCTTAACTCCTCAAAAAAATAAAAATAAAAACAGTCCAACACAGGCAGGGAGTACTAGTATGGAAGACCAACATCCCTTAAAGACACAGAAGCTTACAAAAACTCAGAAAGTAGTGAATAAAATGATTCAAATCACCCAAAAAGAAATATCCCCAAAGACCCTAGAGGCTTCCCCAGTACGGTCGCCAATTTTTCTATAGCGGGAAAACCCCTCTACATACTACACCAAGGTTCTAAAGTATAGGCAAAGCTAACCATCTAAATTCTCCTACTTTTAATCACTATCCCAACATTACCCCACAATCATACATAAAAGACAAGAGAAATGGATATGGTAGGCCTACCTTAAACTTCACGTCCAGTGTTGATCCCTTTGTGCTTGGTTGTTTCTTGATTGAAAATATCCTCCCAAGGCTGACCTACATTCATCAAAAGACAAAAACGAAAATACAAGCATGCATTCTACATATGGATTAGTGGGTTAGACATCATAAACAAGAAATGTAAACCAATCATATAATTTTAAGACGTCATTTGGCAGGATGGAAAAAGTATTTCTTTATATTAATCTCACAAAAAGTCACTTACAACATTAGACTAGAACTACTCCTCGAACTTGGTCCTGGGCTCCTCTTCATTATGAACCAACTTCTTCCACGTCTTCTTCTCCTCTTTAGTTCTCTCTTAGGGAAATGGTAAAGGGATTTGGAATTGGGGCAAAGGGGGATTGATAAAATGGGTAGAGTTTCTTTACTCTCGTGCTTCCCTTTGCAATGGGACCCCAACCCCTTCTTTTATAGGCAAAAAATGAATAGTAACGGTTGGGGTGACTGGCTATGGGCATTCAAATGGTTAAGTAATGGCCCAAAAACCAGTATCCTATGTAATTTTCTATTTTTTCTATATTCTGTGAGTGTACGCAGGTTGTACTGGGTCAGCAGGTGTGTGTACGCAGGAAATAATAGTGTAGGGTGAATACACCTTCAAAAAAATGGTTTTTAGAAGAGTTGTCCAGTGATGGCTTGTAAAATATAACAAGTTTATATGGCCTGATGACAGGTATGCATGTATGGTGCAATTTAGGGTTATAACAAGAGCGTTTCCACCTAAAATTGATGGATTTTCTGCCACGTGTCCTCCCAGATGATGGATGGTCCCAAATGACTTTGAGACTTCGGGAATTTTAGAAAGTCCACCCTCCTGCGTGTACATGACATTAAGGCTCATGCACTTCCGTCCATATCCAATGATTGTTGATCCTCTGTGCTCAGATCCAATGGATGGGATCTGTTCTTCTCCTCTACGCTTTCTATGTTCACTAGACAATGATTTAATGGTCCAGGCTCCTCTCCACAATAGACTTGATGGTTGTTGTCGCTCCTCCTCCTGAGATTTTAACTTCTTCTTCCTTGGAATAATTTTTTCAGTTTTCAAAGGTTTCAACCTTTGAACTTTCTCTTACGAACCTGACTATCTGGATCTCGCTTGCTCTTCTGAAAGCATTATCTCTTCTGAGATTTAGGACTTAGAACAAGTCTGTCACCCATGCAGTCCTTGCATTATCCCTCCTAATCTTGATATCCTCGAATATTTTCTATCTCTCATGCACTCCTTGCATTAATGAGATTTATTCAAACTCAGATCCGAAGGATTTCTTGAAAATAAATCCTTCTCACCCTCCTGGCATTCTCCTTGATCAATGCACACCTTGCAAAGCTTCTCCTTACAGAGAATTTAGTAACTATGTCCCTTTACGAACTCAATGAATTGTTCTTCATATGCACTTCTTGCACCTCTGCTGATGAAGGTTCAACGCTATCTCTCCTGCGCTTCTCTGAGGCTAACTCACCTTTGTCAACACACTCCTTGCGGATGATGTGCACTCCTTGCACTCAAAAATCAAAGACGAGAAACAATTGAAACTTATGCAATACTTCACCAGTTCATACATTCAAGTCATGAATGACATATAAAATATTGACAATAAACAAAAACATACAAACACATCATATGTAGGAAAAAATTCTTTTCTATTATCTATGTGTGTCTATACAGATGTTTACAAAAATTGAACTGCAACAGAATCCCAGTTCTCTCAAGATATCCTAACCTAACACTCTCTCAAGTTCTTCTTCTATTATCATACCTCTCTCAAGTTCTACTTATGATACCTCTTTGAATATTCCTAGCCCTCCTAATGAAATCTAATACAAGATCTCCTTACAAAAGAGGGGCTCTACGATCTTGTCCTCTCTCGCCTAACTTCATCTATTACATTGAAATTTTCATAAATGGCCATCTAGTTTGAATTGAAGCTAGATCCATCAACCTGTCAGCCATTAAAGGCAATCTTACCTTATGATTATACAAATACATGGCTTGTTATTCACTTGACCTTACATCATGAATTCATATGGTATTATATTTCAAATTTAAAAATGGGAGGATTAATGCCTCTCCCTCTCTGAAATGCATGTTGATGTGCTTGAATGTTGGTGCATTGCTGAGGTGGAGATATGCTCCTGCATCATGCTCCACTTCTAGGAAAATCATGAGCTCCTCTTCTCTAGTGTTGAAATCCTCCTAGATCCCAAACTCTTCCTTGGAGTTGTCCTCTTGCTCCTCTCCATCTATGTTGTTGTTGCTGCTACTGCTTCTTTTGTTTCTTCCCTGCTGCTATAGCAAGATCTCTTCTGTAAATCTCCCCTTTGCTGACTGCTTTTGCTAATATCAACATCAACTTCCTGATCTCCTCTATCACCTTGTCCAACTGCTCCAGTGGCTAGATCTTCTTATGCATTCTTTTTTTTTGCACTTCCTCCTCAAACACGTTAAAGGGTAGATCAAATTGATCCCCCACATAATTTTCTTCTACTGCGGCATTAGTTTTCCACCCTGCTATAGAATCCAGATCCATAGTATCATCATTGAGTTGTTGCTTAGCTTCCTACTTTGACATATTGGTTTGTTCTGTCAACTCCTCTGCTGGTACATCCCGAGTTTCCTCTAATTTCTCTCCTGGATGGTATACTCCTCTAGTTGTCTCCAACTTAGCCTATTGGATATGCCTACTTCTCTCTAGGGTTTTCAATTCCTCATGCATCTTAGCAAATTCTATGTTGTTTTATTCCTCTTCTAATGTAGGCTCCAGTGCTGCAGTCCTTTCCTGTTTAGCTTCCTGGATGAAAATTTTGAGAAATTATGTCGAATGCTCTTCTCCTGAAATTTGCATGACTTTCTTCTAGCAACCATATACTGGTTTTGGATTGTCCAACCAATCCTAAAACATCCTCAACTCTATCTTCCATGGTGTGAGCATATCCACTATGTTCTCCTCTTCCTCTTTTCCTTGGGAAGATTCT